>WBNH01005398.1:151064-191201 GCA_013401255.1 Urocolius indicus
GCCGTGGCTGCCGGCGGAGAGCCCGTGCCGTGCCGGGCCGTGCCGTTTCCCCCGCTCGGCTCGCGTGCGCCTCGCCTCCTCTCGCCGTACCATGGTCGGGGACCACTGCAGCCTCCCCGGTGAACGGCCCGTCCTCGCCCAGAGCCCCAAACCCGGATTAAGCTGCAAAATGGTCCTGCAGGCGGTGGGCAAAGTGCTGCGGTAAGGAGGGGTGCGCCGGGGGAGAGTGCGGGGGTGAGGGCTGCGGACAGAGAGAGCGGGGAGCTGGAGCTGCCGGGTGGCTGCTCCGGGCGGGGAGGCTGCGCTGGCTCCCGGCGCTGGCTCCCGGCGCTGGCTCCCGGCGCCGTCGGGGCGCGGGGCGAGCAGCGATAGCTGCTGCGAGAGGAGCGTTTGTCCGCCCCTAAGCCTGCCGCTGAGTCTCCTTTGCCTTCCCCGAGAACTAGATTTCCAGGACGTAAGCAGACAGGGAAGGTCCTGGCTTTCCCGAATAAGGAGTCTGACCGAGGCACTACACACGCTTTGGCATGTTTTCTACAGAAATGTCGTAAGATGAGGGGAAAAAATTGCTCATGTAGCTCAGAAGGACTTTGTGTGCGAACGCTGAGACGTGTATGACTACCGAGACCAAAACCAGACGCTTTGGCAAAGGGCATGCGGTAATTTGACTCGGAGGAGTTCTGACCCGTTCTGGTTTGTAGGGAAAAAGTCACCACAAATATTAGGATTAGTCTCGCCCTTCAACAACTGCAGCTTTTTATTCTGGTGAAGCGTGTGCAGATATTTTTCTGGGATCTCTGAAGAATGGTGGTGCTACTCCAGAAAGGAGCCTTGTTCTTCCAGTCTAACTTTTATTTGGCAGGCTTTCATTTTTCCCTGTTTCTTCCTATCTGATGTGAATTGTTAAATGTTAGTCAACAGAAATATTATCCCTCTCTTCCTCTGTTGAGTCACGTCTCTCTTCTCACCAAGCGAGTTCAGGGGAGCCATTTATTAAAGCAGAGCGTTGTGATCATAACACAGCTGAGCTCTGGCTGCCAGAAACTAGAGAAGTTCCCTAGGCTTGGGTGAGAAGGGCTGCTTAGGCTTCTCTTAAAGAAGTGTTGTATTGAAGTGCTTCTAGGTTGTGGGTTTTTTTCCTGTTAAAAATACTTTCCCATAGAAAACATTGGTTTAAGGAATTCAGGATTCTTTTTCAGCTTTTTAACAAGGTTATCGTCTCTGCATTTTTGGAGAGTGGTGTGTCTATAATTCAATATGGTGTTACGCAGCTGGTCATATCATAAAATCCTTTGGCCAACAGCTCACTATTCATGCTGTGAGCCTTTTGAAGTTTTTGGTGGCTGTTCTATTGGCAGAACTCCCAGATGGAAATAGATGGGTGCCTCTGTAGGGATGAATTGCCAAAACTTTGGTTCAGCATCTATGGCAGTTTTTATTTTAAAGTATAGGTAAATTCCTGTGACTTAGCAATAAAACATACATGTTTATGATTTGTTCATTGCACGCTTTTGAAAAAGTATAACCTAACTGTCCTTTCTGCTCTGATTGGAGTATGTGCAGACACTGTGCATTATTTTATTTGCTCTTTTCCTCTGAGCTTTATTTGCTACATCTGCTGTAAAACTCTTGTGAAAGCAGGAAAAAGTTGTTGCCTTACAGGAAATATTTTGGGGCTGAGAATGAATAACATAGCTTTACTTTGCTGTTACTAGATGGGAGCTGTGTCTATTTGGTAGCAGAGATGAGGTTGTTTTTTTTTTCCACATATCTCTTCATTCTGCATGATCTCCTTTTGCACCCAGTTAGAGGGAAACATGAAGTCACAAAAACTTTCTTTACATGCCAGATTGGTTCTCTTATTTTTCTTCCTGAATGTGGTTCAGATACTTTCTCTGACTTTACTTGTGTTGCTTCATCTTGCTTCTCTTCAGTTTTGTCCTCCGTAAGACAAAATTTCATGCTGTTCGATGAGGATCTCAGCATAAGAGCACAGCTACTAGTGAGAAGCCTATTAGATACCAAGTCTACTCAAAGTTTCCTTATTGCAGAAATCAGGTATTAGTGCTTAAGGAAGTGTGTGCCCAGTGATAGTGAGAGAAGGAACCACCTAGGACCTCGTTTAGGCCAACAGTGGTGGCTTGTGGGTGACGGTTGTGGTGGGATTTGTTTGAACATAGGTGTCCACAGCTGAGCTTTGTCCACTTTCTTGTTGTTTGAAGAGAATAAGGGATATGTTGAATGTGCAATAGCCACCTGAAACACCGCAGAGTGAATTTTCTGTAGTTTGTAGAGATGATGAATCAATATTAAACTTTGGATGAAGTGATTTCTTTTCTGTGGATCAGGCCTGCAGCTGATGAGATCGCAGGATATCTTGTATATGTAGCCTGGCGTTACAAACCACCTACTGCATTTTAGACTTTGTCTCAGATATAGCTGGGAACTGTCATCATCTCCGGTTCACTCTCAGCCCTCACTGGCTGCCAAAGACTTGTAGAAATCCAGAATGGACAAGGGATAGAGTGCCCTTCTCACTGAATTGCTCTCCATTTTTGTCTCTGCTTGTGAATTATAACGCTCAGTTCTTCCAGTATGATACTTAATCATTGTGATTTTCCTCCATAGCAAATTCATTGTCCATTTTTAACATGAGTAATATGTACTTGTAACTCACTCTCTTGAAGCTTTTAATGTGCAAGTTGTTTTCATTAGTAGGTCCAAGTCTTCCTAGCTGCTGGGTGCCAAATAGTGTCTGTATCACACAATAATAATAGCTGCCAAAGGAAAAATCAGTATGAGGAGGAAAGAAGGAGAGAAGTGTGAGGAAGCAAAAAGGCCTCATGAGAAGGAGCAGCAGCCTTGAGAAGCATTTAAAAGAGTGTGGGGAAAGGCAAGTGAACCAGAAAGGGGGGTGTGTGTGTAACAGAAGCAACAGATGTGTTCTCAGCCTTCCTCATTAATTTTTTATGAATGCTACTGTTAGGTTTATTACTTTTTAAAATTCTTAGCAATTCAACTATGAAGAACTCAGGAGATGCTTGTATCTTTCATCATATGGGTTAGTAAACTGTCTTTAACACTTCAGAGATGCAACCAACACTACACACTTGCAATAATTAAAAAAAACCCCAAATATTAAAAAAGTGTCATCTCCTCTTCAAATTTAATCATAGCATGGTTGAGATGAAGTTTGGTGTATTCCTTAGCACTATGTTTAATGAGGGCTTTTGTTTCACTTCAGATGTTTTTGAAATATGTTAATCTCATTTTTTCCCACTCCTGAAATGAGTTGTGTAATTATTTCATTACACAATTATTTACACGGTTAGGGAGGGGAAAAAAACAAAGTAGGTGCAGTTTTTCTGTTTGTTGTTGTTGTTTTGTTTGCTACAAGTGGGTGCTTCCAGAGAGAGGTAGAAGAGGAAAGGGAATAAAGTACCATGTAAAAGCTTGGAATTTTGCTGTACGTTTTATCATGAACTGTTCAGGTTTTTTGTGAATCAACTAATTACTGCTAGCTCACTTGTGTGCTGCTTGCTGGCCTCGAGCAGTGCAAGTGGAAGGAAGGGAGGTCCCATCTTTGGTAGCAGTGGGGAATGGAGCTGGCCCTGACCATCCACTAGAGCTGTGTGCCAAGGACTTCATGACCGTGTTCATGGCTTGTGCCGGTGCTTGGCTCCCGGTTCAACTGCCCAAGTGTGGCTCAGACAGCAGCATGTTTGTTGTGCTGTGGTACTTTGGGTCATGCACAGATGATTTTTGGAGACTACTCCCTGTGCACCTTCATAGTCAGAGTGGTTCCTTTAAACCTCCAGTGAAACTGAGTCCCTCTGGGATAGTGTCAGGAAAGAGGAATGACGTGGGCTATAGAGTTGTGATGTTGTTGTGTAATGCCTCCTGCTAACGTAAGGTGTGGATTGTATGTACACATAGGCCAGGATGAGTGTGGGAACAGATAACTCAAAATTCCTCTTTCTCTTAAGACCCTTCCTTCTTACAGCAACGTGCAGGGATTGAATTGTATACCGACTGGAAATCAACCAACCAGCCCTGCTCTTCTTGGGTAGGTGTGCTACTGGCATTGCTACCAAAGTGAGATTTTTACAGATGTGTTTCAAGAGTGTAATACTTTGGTGACAGTGTAGTAGTGGTTGCTTCAGTGAGATTAACAGTGAGTTTGCATTGGCATCCTTGATGGTGCTGTGCTTCCTTATATCCAGCACGTGGAAACTTTTGAAAAATTAAATTCCTTAACTATTCCTCAAATAGTTCACAGCAAGATCAGAGGGAAACCAGGTTGATTTTGACTTCGGAATCTGGTTCTTAAGTGATCATGCAAAGTCATCTTGAAACATGTTGATGATACGGGACAGAGGGTGTGAGGAGCAGAGTGCAGGTGATGTGACTGCCTCTTCCCCACGGCCTTGGCTCTCAGTGCTGACAGTCGCTGCTCTCCATGATGCTTGTGTGTATTGGCAGGACTAAAGCAAATCCTTAACAAATCAATCCCCTTTTATCCTAATTCAGGTAGAAACATTTTTCAGTAATTCAGTCTGGTGTGCAGTATTAGTAATTGGGAAGAGCCTTGTTTAACATAGCTAATCTGATCAGTGCCCAAGCCTGGGGACAGGCACAGAGCAGGGAGGGAGGGCAGTGTGCAGGGAAGGGGCTGACAGGCCAAACACTCTTAAGAACCATACCAGCTATTTTTATCCTGTTCTTTTTTCTTTCTCCCTCCCACAACTTTCCATTGTACCAAAATAGTTCGAAATGTTTATGGTTTAGGGCAGGTGACATCACAGATTGTCCTGCTGTGTCTTGCAGAGTATTTCAGCAAGGGCAGCAGGTCACTTGTTCAATGACAGCCTTTGAGGGCTCTTCCCCAGCAACTCGGAAAGGGTCGATAACTGGGCAGTTGCATCTTGTGTTTGGCAAAGTGTGACCAGGTGGGAGGGGCTTTGTGGTAGCCGTTCTGTGCCTGTGAAAGCAGGGGCCTGCTTGTGGAGGTGGTTCCTTGACAGGAGGGTCCTACCCTTGGAAGTGGTGGAGCGCTGGTTACTTGTGTCCATGGCAGGAGTGTAGTGATCATCCTGGTGCAGTTGTGAAAGTTGGTGTGTATACAGTGCGTTCACTAATGAAGAAATTTGGGTCTATCTTCAGAGGTGTTTACAATATTGAGCTGTGTTTTGGTTATGTGTTTTGAGTTCTGGGAGGCCACAGCCAGAGGGAGAAGACTGCTGAAACTGTTCTGTGTGTTGAAATAACCCTGTAAGGTGTCTCTAGGGCTAGTTTAGGAAGTGCGTCTGCCTGAGCATTAAAGCATTTTCCTCTGTTTTAGGGGCAAATGTATGGTGTTTTTTTTCCTGAAAATCTCTCATGGACACTTTAAGAAGAATCGATTTGATCGTCATCTCAAACTTGTTAAATTATTCACTCTTCTTTTAACTTGTTTCCTTAATATGCCCCTGCTTTCCTGTCGGATTTGCGCCCATTTTTAGCTGTTTGTTTCTGCCTGGCACATGATTTCAGTTTATATAGCACAAAGTTTTGAGTGTGCAACGTTCATCTCTCTGGGAGCTAACTGCAGTTCCTGGTTCATCTCTTTGCTGCCTGTGTTTTAATAGTCCACGCTTCTGGTGCTGCGTATGGGGATATGTAGAAAGTACTTATTTCATACCTAATTTCTATCACCTCTTCTCTGCTATCTCAAGCCATCTACGCATCCTAAGGTCTCTACCAAGTAGGTTTGTAGGAGGAAAAATAAGCCTCTGTAGAAGAGCTTTGCCCTTCTCGACATTTTTTGCTGAAGAGGTGTTGTGTTAGGAATGCCCTCTCCAACCAGTTGCTGCCCTGTCTCTAAGATGTCTAAGACAGAATTTATCTGTTTCTCTGTGACTACACCAAAACTGATAAAATGTTTGACAAAATACTCAATTTGTAGAGAAGGATTTTCTGATCCTTTTCGATAATCCCTGGTGCTGTGGGGCTCAATAAAATCTTAACTAAGAGTCCATAAAATTACTGTTGGAGAAGATGAGATGCTGCTTTTCTTTTAAAAGCTGCCAGCACTTAGTCTCTGGAAAGAGGAAAGGTATTGGATATATGGATTAACCCTTTCTTCCAGCTTTCTGAATTAAAAAACGACTTCTTAGAGTTAATGGAGTCCATTGACACTGGAGCTCGGTTGTTTGAGCTTGTTGGAAAATGATTCGCTATTAACTTTCCAAGTTAATTCTGATACTGCAATAGGTTCCAAAGTGCTTTTGCTCAGGCAGCAGGGACTGACGGTAACAGATGCTCCCCAGGTGGCAGGAACATTGTGGATGTCTGTGTAATTCCTTTTATTTTTAAAAAAGGAAGAATCAGCAGTGAGTGCAGCTGTCCTCAGGTAGTGACAGAACATAAAAACTATTAGGACAGCTTAGATGCATTTGGCAAGGGGAAGGGAAATTGCTAAATGAGGTTTTGCTAATTCTTCACTATTCAAAGTCCCCTGTTTTCATGCGACTGCATTAGTTCTTCAGAACAAACTGATGCAGGGAAAAGATGGGGTCTTGAGACCACCATCTGTGTGGGACAGAGGAGAAACTGCATTCTATATCAACCAAAGTATTCTTCCATTGTTTTTCATCATACAAAGATTGTATTTAGGTAAACCATTCAAATATATCAATATAAAAAGTAAAAAATCAATATATTGATTATACATTTTATTTAGGAGTCGAGCTAACCAATCTGATTTAATAAGTGATTCCAATTCCAAGCTCTTTGAGAAGGATTCCTATTGATTTTTGAAGTAAACACAAATATGGTAGTAACCTACCACCTGTTTATTTGGTAGTAACCTACCAAATATGATAGTAACCTCCTCCCTGGAGAAAGTCTTCCTCACTGGTTAGGGATCTTTCATTTCTCCACAGTGAAACCATTCATGAAGCTACACACGAGTAGTGTGATTCCATCTCTGCAAAACCAGCTGCCAGGGATGGAAAGAGGAGCTCCTCAGGCAAGTGGTGCAGGCTGAGTTTGGAGAGTGAGCTGGTCACAGCCATCCCTTCTTGAGGTGGAATGTTGGGGTGCAGCAGCATTGTGTGTGTGTGGAGGAGGGCCCTCGGATGGTTGCTCTCTGCTTGTGTGGATCCATGATTTGCAAATCCCTCTGCATGGTTGAAGAGGCTGCTTGTCGTTCACGGGTGCAGCCAAGGGAATGGAACCAAGTCAGCATGCAACTGTGCAACTGATTTTAATATTTATTTTGGAAAATTACTAGTTTTCCATAACCCATTTCTTGGCTATGCTTTCAGCATTTAATTAAGCAGATGAATTTGTGTTTTGGCAAGTCCTTTTTGGAGGTAACACTACAAGTCTGGATATTGATGGTTTGGGGTGTTTCCGATTGCCAGTGAATCAGTACACCTCTGTAAAGGTGCTGCTGCTTAAGCTTTTCAGTCTCTAAAAGCACATAAATTAGATTTGGGAGTCGCTGCTGTCTCATGAGCCGATCTAACTGTACCAGTAATTAAACTATTATCCACCCTACTATTTTTTCAATTAGTTATTCAAATATTCTTCACTTCAGCCCATGATTCCATAGAGTTTGTATTTTAAATAGATATGTCTTCCTCTATTGTGCGGAAAGCAAACCCTTCATGTGCTGTTGTCTAGGAAATGCTGAAGCAGCAGCTGTGTGCTATTGATGACAAAACTCAGCAGAGAGCATTGCATCGTTCTGTTGCAAAGCTTAAAAATTAACTACATGGCTAGATTAGGGAATGTTTTGTACATATCATTTGTTAATGAAAGTTACCTAATTAAGATAATGCTTCGATTCATTTTACCTTCAACTCTCTTACCTTTTCTTACACAGTTTATGCCTTCTAACAACGGATTTCTTGGTTTTTGTTTAACAAGATAGTTCATACTAAGACCAAAGCACCATTTCTCATCACAGGATCTGATCTAAGGTATACTAGGAGAGGTGGGATTTCTCTGAACTAACTGTGGTTTAAATTAAAGCCAAAATATTAACAGAAGAAAAAAAAAAATCCATTTTGTATCTTCAAAGCTGCTATTGAGAGAGAACTGACCTTGACCCATGGTCATTTCTAGTAAATAAATATCTTTACTGATTAAAATGCCATAGATGAAGTGTAAAAGATGAGTTCTTGGAGCGTGATACAGGAGATGAAAATTTCAGGTGGAGCTGCATCTTTACATGGTATCTTTTTGCCCAACCTGTTCAATAACTCCTGTCTGGGTGGGTAATGGAATTCCTTACAGCTGTGTGTCTCAGTGCAGCTAGATGTGCATGTGTGTGCTCGTACACGTGCTTTAGAAGTGAGTTTACAGGTGTAGGCATGTGAAATTGCTTATGAATAGTGAAAACAGCTCACAGTTTTTTCCCATGCTACATATCCAGTGGAGTTTATATTGTCTACTGAAGTGTCTGCTGAGATGTTTGAAGTAGCTATGTCATATGCTCTCAGTTGTGATGTGTCCTAGCACTTTTCTGTCCTATTAAACCATATTTTGGAGATGTAAACCAGGTGGTGCTATGGGAAGGATTCAGCTACCATGTGGTTAAGTACAGATGACATTTTCAAAGGTGGAACTGTAGTAGCATAGCAAGTGATGATTTTTTTTTTCACTCTTCTCCCAATAAAAATAACCAACTCATTCTTCTGATATCTGCCTCTGGGGAGCAGAGGAGAGAGACAATAGCTGTGACTGATCTTGGCTGCAAGCTGACATGTTGCACCATGTTGAAAAATATCTATCTATTGAGAGTACAGGCTCTGGGAGTTAGGATTCTCATTAACTGTTTCAGGAATGTAATGACATCCATTATTGCCTTCTTTCAGACTGCACAATACAATTATAAAATAAGTTTTTAAACATTTTTGTAGACTTTTAAAAGGTGAGAATTGTAAAATCCAGATTACAAATACATTAGACATTACATGTTACCCGTCTTCCAAAACACAGTGTGCGGATAAAGTGGGGAGCTTGGCCTGCAATAGTTCCTTTGCTGCAGGTTTTCGTTAGGCTACAGTGATACTTAAAGCTAGTTACTAGTGTTAGGTAAAGATTTTTAGTTGTACAAAGACAGCTCACCAGGCAAAAAGGCAGTGAGGAAATAAACACTTATTACAAAGATAAACCTGTCTGCACCCTAATCCTCTCTGAGCAGAGCAGACTGTCTGCATTTGTATATCTTGGGCTATATAGCAAGAAGTCTGACTGCTGAAGCCAGGTTGCCATGGTGAAATAATTCCTAGCAATTAAAGCACACTTCTATCCTGAAAAGCAACTCTGTGCAAGCTACCTTGTGAAATCCTCCATTTACGAGGCTGGGAGGCTTTCAAATCAAATTTGCTTGGTTTAGAAAGAAAAAAAAAAAAAAAGCTTTGTAGTCTGCCAGCTCTACAGACTTCGTAAGGGTCAAAGGTAACAGTGTCCCCAGAGGTTTCTGTGCGCTGGCAGTGAACTCCCTCCCCACAAAGGTGGGCTGATGTGTGTGGCATGTGCCTTGCTAGAAAGATAACGGGGCTGCATCAGGGTAACCGGGAGGAGCAGCTACTGCCAGGACTTGAATTTAATCATGACGCCAAAGTCAAAATAACTCTTACAAAAGTGTGTTCCCATAGAATGTTACAAATAAGTCCTTGCTTGAGTTAACAGACATGTCTGAGCACACAGGGAATAGATATGTTAATTAAGGAGTTTCTGTGTTTCTATTGCACTATATTTACATTTTCTTTCAACTTACCTAGTCTAAAAGCCTTAAAAGAGAGATATGGACTTTTTCCCTCAATTAGATTATTTTTCCCTTGTTCCTTGGCAAGCAACTTTCCTGGCCTCCAGAATTTCAAATTGTGGGGAACTGTTGGGAGTTACATATTCACAAACCACAGAATGGTAGGGATTGGATAATAAACCTTGACGGGCCTGTATTTGCCTTTTATGAAGTATAAAAGGTGTCAAAAGCCACCTCAAAATTTACTGGCATTCAAACCTTGGTGCAGATTCCTCGTTCTTACAGCTCTGGGCTGTGGGAGATCTCCCCACTGCAGCCTCTGTAACAGATCCAGGCTCGAGATATCTGCTGTTGCCTGCTCTCAGCTGAGAGCCACTTTCTTCCTTTGCCCATGGGTTTTAAGGAAACTTAATGTATACTGTAGATCTTTGCCTTGGACTGAAGTGTTTTCCAGTACAGAGGAAAAACTATTTACCTCTGCAGACTTCTCAAGGTCCTTAGAGAGCCATTCAGATATAAACATTTACATGTGCAGATAGCTGTGGCTGGGTGACATAAATTCTCCAGCTGCAGTGTGGGAATGTATTTAGCAATGGAAGGTGATGAGGAAGCAGTTGTGTTGATCGAATATAAGTGCTCTTTTCTTTCTTCTATGGGAGGCAAGGATAGGAGAGCATCCATATCCTGATATTATCTATAGGCCTTGAGGGGTCTCAAGTGTGGGCCTGGGGTCTAAAATGAGCTGAATGTTTGCAAAAGAAACTTCAGCGTGTGTTTTCAGCTGATGAAGTGATGAATGGCTGGGCAGGAGTGCCTTAGAGTCAGTATGGCATGACCTTTCCAGTCCCTCGGGCACCAAGGGACTGTATCAGGGTCCTCTCCGAGAATGCTGTTCAAGAGGAGGAGACAGTGCAAGTCGGGGAGAATAGACTGAGACACATTCTGAAACAGAAATTTACCCTCTTTGTGCTCAGTTTTTGGCTTCCCTTGTCAGGCAACCAGTTTGCCTACAAATTGGAGACTTAATAACAACAAAGCCAAACCCAAGAACCACCACCCCATGTCCATCACAGGTTCAGGCCTTGAGCACCTGTGACACAATGTTCTGTATGATTTGTTCCAAGCATTGGATAAATTAATTGTTGCAACACTCTTAATCTATGACCTACTCAGTCTCTTACCACAGACCTAATTTGGCTGCACGTAGAGCTCTTGAAAATAAACATTAGGAAAGATGTGTCCTTTTCCTTGCCTAATCTCCAAATTACTAAAGGTCTGGACTGTAATAAATTGCTTAGGAGAATAATCTTGCTGAGGCTCCATCTTGGCACCTCCTGGTGTGGAGATGGGAGGGCTTTTTTGGCACAAAGGTAAAAGAACATTTTGAAATTAAGAATGACAGGTTATTTGCTTGGGTAAGGTTTTTCTATTTCTTCTGGTGAACAGTTCCTTTTGTGTTGCATCACTGGCTCTTAAAAATAAACAATCTGTCTTCCATCTGACTTCACTTCCCTGGTGTTTATGGGACTCTGTCCCTCTCAGTCTCTCCCAGGTGACTGAAGGGGAATCTGGACCAAGGCAAGGACTGTACAGTCAGAAGACCCTCTCCAGGGAGGCCAGATCTCTCCTCTTAGTCTAGGGGAGGAGTTCTGGCAGGTACGCCCAGAGAAGAAAGAGAACTCTAGTCCAGCATATTTTACCACAAGAATGCACTCTGTGCATTTTTGTAGTGTTTGCATGCCTGGCCTTGCCACTCTTCCCAGAGCTGCCTTGAAGGGAAGATGGAGGATCCTGAGCAGAAGAGGAGCAGCAGCAGTGGTACCTGGCCATTAGCATACACCTGGGAGTTTCAGTGCTGTGTGCAGCTGCTGTGCCACTCTGGGCACTGTGCAAAGCACTGAGCTAATGCTGGGAGTGACATGGAAGGGAAGAGAGGAGGAGGGAGTGAAGCAGAATCATGAGTCATGTAAATTGGAAAAGACCTCTAAGATCATTGCATCCAACTGTAAACCTAACGCCACACAGCCCACCACTAAATATCTAACATGTCCCTAAGCATCTCATCTACACAGCTTTTAAATATGTCAGGGATGGGGACTCCACCATGTCCCTAGGCAGCCTGTGCCAGGGCTTGACAACCCTTTTGGGGAATAGAGATTTTCTCTAATCTCCAATCTAAACCTTCTCTGATGCAAGTTGAGCCCATTTGCTCTCATACTATCACTTATTACTTGGGAGAACAGAGTGAGAAAGTCTCCCTTCAGTCTCCTTACAGGACTTGTGCTATACACCCTTCCCCAGTAGGTGGATGGGGAGTTGTACAAAGGGAAACAGAAAGGCGTGATGTAGCAGAGAGGTGGTGTATGCAGGTGCCTCATGTTCTCCTTGTTTTGCCAGCAGCACCGGCTGGAACTCTGTTTGGCCCTACAGAATGTTTTGGGCTTTCTGTTGAGAAGCAGCATTATAGAATAACATTATGGCACTTGTCATCCTTAACGTGCCTGCCATGCCTTGGCACCGACTGTTTACAACAAAGCATCCCGAGGCCAAGCAAAGATTCCCTTTTAAGGCAAAGAGCCACTCTGAGAATCCAGCAGAAAAAGTTTCCCTGGCATGTAGGGTACATTCTTCTTTCCTCCTCCTCTTAAATAAACTATTAGTAACTTTTAAAAACAGAACAAAAATGAAGAAGCAGGGCCAGCAATGCTGCCAAAGACATTTTATTCTGTGCAGCCCTCTTAGACCTGCACAGCAGCTGAGGCCTGGAGCTAACCCGAGGCAGGAGAGGGGAAGGATGAAACTGAGGCCAGAGGAGCCTGTCAGAGACCTTGGAGTGAGAGGAGAGCAGAAGCAAGACTGTCTTGAAAACCTTAGTCTCCCTTCCTTCCTCAGGCCCTGCTGAAACCATCTGACCCCAGCAATCTGTGAAGAGTTGTACTGTGTGCTGCCCTGAGATTTGAGCTTGCTTTCCATTACCTTACACGACTTCCCTTCTCTTGCTGATGTTCTTTCTCTCTCAACCCTGATGCTGTGTGTACATCCAGGATTTGTGTTCTGGGTGTGCTGTCATGTGGCATTTTCAGCTGAAGACTTAGCAATGATCTGGGTTAAAACAGGACATGGGATTGCAGAAGAATCTCCACAAAGATACTAATCTTGTACCATTTTAAAGACAGAAAGAAATACAAATGTTGCCTCTTGCTTTTTTCCCAAAGGAAGAACAACTACTGATGGTCAAATGCAGCTCATTCTTCCCCCTTTTTTACATGAAATACAACTAAATAAAGATGTTAAATTACCAAGAAGTGTTTTAAGCTGTGCAGCACTTCAAAGCTTCCAGTTTTTGTACTGAACTGAGGAGAAGAAACTGTGGGCTTCTGGGGTAGGAGACTGGAAAAACTTCAAGTTTGTTCCTGTCCTGTAAAAACTGGCTGCTTCATTGTGCTTGAGGGGAGTTTGTCATGAAGACTCATCAACTTTTATCTCATGAAACCTTTTTCCTGCTACTACGGACTATGTTCAGGAAGGACTCCCCTACGTACACTGAATGTTTCTAACTAGAAATTAACAACTAACTTCTTTCCAGTAAAGTGCTGCAGAAAAATCAGCAAGGTAATGAGTAAATCTGTGAGCAGCCGACCTGATTTCCTCACAAAGCTGTAGCCTTCTGTGCATGTCTGAAATATTTGGGATTTCCCCCTCTGCAATGGGAGTACTGTAGAGGGAGGGAGATGGCATATTCAATTTTTTTTTACCTTAGTGTATTTTATTCCCTCTTCTGTTCCATTCACGTCCCATTTGACTTCTTTTTTTAAAGGAGGAAAGAAGAGATATGCTAAAATGAAAATGTTCAGTGTACCTTTAATCTTGAATGAGAAACTCATATTCATTGAAAGACCTAAAACCACAGAAATGTTCATAAAGATTTGCTTACAAGACACTGTTAAAACATGGGCTTAATGCCTCTCTAATTCTGTGCTGTAAGGAGCTAAAACCCATCCTCAGATTGCCAAGAAAGCAGATTTTTGCAGGAGCACTTCATTCTATAATACTTTGTTTGGGGGGGGGGGGGTGGATATTTTCAAACATGACACTTCAAAAAGAGAGGAAAAAAAATGGCAGGATGAAAATGGTAGGCCAAGGGAATTTGCTGTATCTGGTAGCTCTGTAGTGAGAGGTGCACTTGGGTTTGGTGGATTATGGTGCTGCTGTTGGAGATTCAAGTTTTCCACATAAATGTTTTAGTTGGGAATGTACCGTTTCAACCCCCAATACATAAAGTGCAAGCTAGGTTGCTTGAAAATAGCCCCTAAACATCAAGTGATTTGTTAAAAAAATATTTTTATAAAATGTTAAATATTTTTATCTTCCTTAAAATAGATTTTTCTTTTTGTGCTGCTTTTGCATGTGTTGCTACGCACTTACCAACATTGAACATGTGTTCAATGGTAGCAGTCAAGATGTGCTGTCCCCTAAGTTTGCTGGGGATTGTAATGAATATACCAGTTAACCATGGGTGAGAAATAGAGTCAGTTACTTAAAAAAAAAACATTATTGATCACAGAACAAACGTGTTAGTCCTATAAAGTTCATAAACTGTGGCAGTTTTCATCCTTACAGAGCTGAGATGGCATTTGAGGTTTGCAAACACTGAGACAGATTTGCCATGTAAGGCCTGTTGGACCTGCTCCGTCAATTTCCAAATGGAAATCAGTGTGTTTGAGACTTGACTGAAACCCAAAACTGCTGCATGATCCAGAGGGCACAAAGCGATTGGAGTTTGGCCTGCAGCTCTGCTCACCACCACTATGGGGCTTTTAATAAACTTTTAGCTTCTCTCTGCTGCTAAAACAACTGTAATTTGCTGCATTAAAAAGAGAAAAGCCACTGATTACTTGTATTTGAAAAAGAAAGAGTAAACAGGGTAGCCAGCTGTGTATAAAGGGTAGGAGATGGTGATTCAGGCATCATCATTTGTCCTTTGGTTCAGATTTCACTTTGAGATGCAGTGCAAGAAACTGCACAGCTTTGTTGGAGACGGCAAGAAATTATTCTCACTTTTCTGATTCTCTCTGGAAAAAGGAGATAAGATTACCTCTACTCTTCTTTTTAAGATTAAATTGCATGATTAGTTTAGGAAAGTTTGACATGTAATAAATCACTCATATTTCCTTTGCATGATCAACCTTTTAATAGCTCAGATTGTTGTGACCAAAGACTTGGATGCCTGATACAATCCAAAAACAACGTGTGCCACGTGGGATTATGAGGCACATCCACACAGGGGACGTTGGTCTTTGATGCTTCTTCAGCTAAATCAAGTGGCTTTACATTTGTTCCTTCTGTGGTTTTAAAACTAAATTAATACCTGGCTGGTGCTTTGGAGATGCTCCAGAACGTGATGGTTTTTTGAACAAGAATGCTACTGGGCATCTCATCAAGAAGGAAATGTGGGAGAGAGATTAGAAGATAATCTTTATTAACTAAGAGGGGATAAGAAAACAAGCAGGGAAAAAAAAAAACCTGACAGTTTTACTTGATGTTAAGAAAGAAGTTGGACCAGGGAATCATCCCAGTCCAGTGGGCCCATCACTTGGTGGAGTATTTTCTACATCTCATTCTCCAGTGAGCTCCAGATAGGCTGCCAGCTACTGTGTTGAAGACAAGACTGGGCATGGAAGCCCTGCTTGTAGTGATAGTGAATGTACTGGTTTTGACTGGAGCCAGTTTCCTGAACCTTCTTCTAACACTTTAGATGAGTGACCTTTCTTCTGCCATCTCCCATCACTTTTCCTTCTCTGAAACCTAGTTGTGGATGTGACTTGGCCGGTGGAATTGTCTTCAATTGAGTGCCTAAAACCAAACAAACACAGACCTATCCTGGGAGTTATCTAAAGAATTAGTTTGCATTCTGGTTTCCCTGTCAATAAAAACCTTTTGAATGCTGTCTCCTTGGATTCCCTGCAGATGTTTCTTTCCTTAATTAGTAGTTAAGCATTGACAGACAGGTTTTGGTCTGACCTCTTGACAGACCTTCGCCAAACTCTGGTGTAGCAGCCATTCCTCCGGCAGCTTTGGAGATGCAGTTGATGTGTTAAGACACACTTGTTGGAATTCTCTTTATTTTTTAAGATAGCTATGAGTAAACATGACTCCAGGTCTTTGGTTCACTTTCAACGCTTACAACAATGTTTTTAAAGGTACTGCTCTATTAGTAGTCTCATATGACATTTAATTACACTTTCCAGTTAAAAAAATCATCTGTAGATGAGAGATTTTCATGTTTCCTGCACAGAACAGCAACATTCTACTGTTATTCTACTGTTACTTTTCTCTCTGTTGAAAACAGAGTGAGGGAGCTGCTGCTGCTGCTGAGCTTTATGCTCACTGCTGTCTTCACTGATAAAAGGGTATTCTGAGACATCACAGAAATGGCCACGCACATTTTCATATCTGTGCACTCCTAACATAAAGTGAAAAGTAAGGAAGGCATCTTGACTGCAAACAGCTCACCACAAAGGAAACAACAGATGCTTTGCTTTGCTCATCTGGAGTGGGTTCCAGGTGTTTTCTTATAAGTCTTTGAAACAACAGTGAGCTTGGGAGAGCAGGAGGAAGGAAGTTCACTCCGAAACTTTACACTTTTGGTAGTTGTGAATGTGAGAGCTTTGGTTTATCTTAGAGTATTGAACTGTTACTTGTTGCTTCTTAATCTTACACGTAATCACATTTCTAAGGGTGTTGCTCCAGCTTTGCAAGTCTGTAAAGAGAGGGCTAAAGAAGTCTCTAAAGACAAGGCTTCAGCATTGACAGTTTCCAATCTAACCCACAGTTTCACAGCCTAGATTGAGCATGACTCAGTTAATATAAGTCAGACTTCAAACCTAAGTTCCGCCTAACTGAGGAAAGATGTGTGTTCCTGTTCAAAATGTGGCATTTTTAAGACTGGGTTTCTTGAGATTTTTAGTTTGTGCTTTGAGTGTTTGAGCCATGTCACGTCCCAACCACCCTGCATATAGGTCATGAAAATCTGCTGGTAGAAACAATTTCTATGGTCTTGCTTTAGCTCTCACCAGCTGCAAAAGATTGAGAAGAAGTTTGTGCTGCACATGGTGTTTGATGTTCAGATTTCAGTGGCATGAATAAACCCTTTGATATCAGTGATTATGGGCATTTTGCAAGATCAGTGATAGCCCTGAGTCAGGTTCTTTCATAAACTGAACCAAAACTTTGGGAAGGGGCAGAGAGGAGCTTCTGTTTGAAATGTTCCAGTTCCAGCAAGAAGTAGCTGTGGAAAGAGTTACACGATCTATTGAGAAGATGCAGATTGTCTCCATGTGCTGATCTAACAGAGACCTGATGTTTGTGGGAAAGGAGGGGATTTGGTTTGTATAAAATGGTAGCATACAGTAATTTGCATTAGCAAACCTGTGAAATATATTCGGTGTTCAATTTTTGTTTCTTTTCTAAAAATGGGAAGAAGATGCTGAAGTAAAAATATGGCAGGCACTGCCCATTTCTGTTCAGTGGAAGAATTGCCTCAGCCTAACATGTCTGGCTTCCTGCTGAGGCTTCCTTCCACTTTGTAATAGACTTTCTTTCACCTCGTTGTCTCTCTCCTCTCCTCCCATTAGCAGACTGCTCTTAGCTGATGTGGCACAGCCCTAACCTGGGGCCCTTGGTTTAAGATCCTGAAGTAAAACAAAGATACAAACTCTGTTCTACCTAAACTGCTTCTCACTGATAACTTTTCTCCCCAGGTGTGCTTACTGTAGTTTGTCCAACCATTCTCTGAAGCTGTTTTCTGTGTGATTGTTACTGGGAGTATAATTTTCTTTAAAAAAATCAACTAATCCTTGAATGCCTGAACCCTCCCCTCTCAAAACAAACCAAACCCCACTAAACCCAACCAGCTGAAAAAAACTCCTAAAGAATAGAATAGACCTGAATAGACTGTGATATTGTCTGTCAGAGGCCCAGCAGGTATAAAGTGTGTCAGGCTTGGTCTCAGCAGTGTAGGAGTAAGGCAACCTGCACTGGTAATTAGACAAATCACCGGCCTGGAGTATTTTTTACTAGCTGAAGGCCAAATGTGTAGTTTCAAGAGGATTTATGCTGTTGACTGCCAGGGTAGGGCAGTTTCAAGTCTTAACATGGTATTCCTACAAAAGGAAGAGGTCAAGCATGTTACTTCATCTCCCGTAAAGTCAGTTTACAGGCTGTTGAATGAGACTGTCGGTGTATGCTATTACATTTTTCTTGAGTATCATCTCAAATTCTGTGAAAATATAAAGACTCAGGCCCAAGAATAAATCTTTGATAGCTTCTTGAAATACCTTTACGGCCTTCCTGCAGTTCTAGATTTCATGGGCTTTTCTTTCTTATCCGTACCTTATTTCTACATGGTGAGATTCTAGTCAAACCTAGAAATCTAAAGGTTTGAAGGCTAAGAATAGTTAGCCAGGAGCTGGTGGCCTGAGTATACCCCCTTGGTATCGAGCATTGTGCATGTCCTAAAACATCCCTCAGCTGAAGTCCAGGTTACTTCATTAAATGCAGGTAAGGGGCAAACTGTGCTGGCTTCATTGGAGTTGGAATGCATGGCTGTGGAAAAAAAAGATGGCAGGAAATGTGCAAGAGTAGCAGTGTGCTGAATTCATCTTCACACACGCTGGATTTAGTTTATTCTCATACTGCATTTGTATTCTTTAAAAAGATGTCTCTGTCACAGGCTCCCTCTAACTATGAAATACCCCTTTCTTAACACAGGGAAAGCAAGTGAGACCATCTTTTCCCTACAGAGACTTCCTACAGTGCTTTCTGCACACCTGTGGTTTGTAAATACACCATGAGGTTGTGTGTATTGTGCTGCTGTCACTAAGCTTTCCATGATTTTTGTTTTCCTTCACGATGGCCTTTCTAAGTCTTAAAATCCTCTAGTCTTCATTGACTGGTTAGACAAGTGGGACAAGGCTCAACACAGGTTCAGGACAGTAAAGAGTGGCAGTGCCAGTGACTGAGTTGTTGTAGGTCGTGATGTTCTTTTCTTGTGGAAGGTGAATCTTGGTCTCTCCCTCTTGCAGTGCTGGTGATGTGAACAATGAACCACTCTGAAAATGGGTTTAACGAACAGATCAGTAAAGAACTCACAAAGAGACAAATCTGAATATCGTGCTTTCTTTGGGGAAAGCGCTGACGCTTCAAACACCGTTCCAGGAAGGCTGTGTATCCCCCCCTCACAGCAAAAGTCAAACCTGTGTGTATCTCATACAGAAGCACAGCTGGAAGATTATTTGAAGTGTGTTAAGAGACAGAATGCTTGGTTGGATTCCTATGGATGGGATCTAGATGAATTTCAGCAGCAAACTTAATGCAGTCATCTGCAAAGTTGGGCTTGTCTTGCTTTTACAAGATCCTTAAAAAAACTCTTTAACCAAGAAAACCTGACATTAAAAAATCCCAGCATCTCCTCCTGGTATTCACTGACGGTGCACAGCAAGTATTTCCTCACTGCACGCGTCTCTCACCACAAAACAGATCTTCTCTTGCTGGTTCTGTGGATGGTTTAACTGCCAGAGTGCATGGATATGCAGCTGTTTGACTACATAGCCCAAGAGGCCAAGGTCCTGACTCCCTGTGCTTCCTCAGAAGTCCTGACTGAACCCCCAGCCCAGGAACACGGCTTGGGTTGAAGATGTTAAAAACTCTGCTAAAAACAGCATGAGAGGAAAACTCTAATGAATATGACAAGCACTTTAGAAATGAGGGACAAAAAAAATCACAATGTGCCATGGAGAACAGTGCATTCTATGGTATGGGGTTTGCCTGCTTTTGTAAATCCAGGTGGAAAGTTATTTCGTAACATATTGGATTTTAAAGGATTTTCGGAAAAAAAAATGAGCTCAGGTCTTTGTATCTCAGGTATCCTGGGAGCCGAGAGAACAGATGTGTTTGTAGTTAGCAGTGCTTCTAGCTGGAGGGACAGATGTTTGCTTCTGGAATGCTTCTGGTATCTCGCAGCATGTAGGGCTGGAGTAGTGAGGAGTGCTGTAGCTTTGAGTATTTTTCCAGCTAAGAGTCTTCTTGGAGCTTTCACTGCTTTTAGAGTCCCACAAAGCAGGTGGCAGGTAACTGATGCAGCAGGTTGGTTGTATCCTCGTGTTCTTGTAGCTCGTTGGGGCATTGCTGCTCTGTCCTCATGGCTGCTCACAGGTGTGAAGAGAGCCTGTTGCTCTCCTGATAGTTTGTGCTCTGAACTGGTCAAAGCGTGATGGAAGGGGAGCAGCTCAGCCTCAGGTTTCTTAATGCCATTCAAAACTTCCAATCTTACTTGAAAAAGTGTGACTGAATTCAAATGCACTTTATAAGAAACAATCTTTTGCTTCAGTAAAAATGAAGCCAAGGGGAGGGAGGCAGGAGGAGCGTCGTGAACACCAACATGAGAGTGAGGATAAAGCAGCTTCTTTCAGGTTTCTGTAGCTATTCATTGACACTAAAGGTAACCTTTCTTCCGTCTTTTTAATCTCCTGCAGGAAGTCCAAGGGAAAGCCAAACGGTAAAAAGCCAGCACCAGAAGAGAAGAAGCTGTACTTAGAGCCAGAATACACAAAATCCAGAATTACTGACTTCGAATTTAAGGAGCTAGTGATGTTACCGCGAGAAATAGACCTCAACGAGTGGCTAGCCAGCAACAGTGAGTACTGTGGTCCTACAGCCCTAAGCTTGCTGTCTACCCCCACAAAGACTTTCCTTCACTCTGTTCTTTTTTACTGTTTTCAGTGCTTAGAAGACACCTTATGATTTTTTATGCTTACTGTAGAATGCATGTCATTATACCTGCAATATAGTAGTTAAGCTGTATTACATGCAACCCGACCGTGCCCAGCAACATGGAGGTCCTGATGTGTTTCCTCCTCCCAGCTTCCTCACTGTGCAACTGAGAGCACTAAAGTTCTTGATGCTCTGTTGATGCTGGTTCAGTGTGTTTCTGGCTCAAGCTATTGGTTTTCCAGAAACATTTTAAAACCAGTGGTTTAAGACTCGTGTGTAAAGCAAGCTCGGCCTAAATGCAGAAAGTTTTGAAGTCTTTTGGTTGGATGTCTTCTCCTCACTCCTTCCAAGCTTGGGTGGAATTCCTGTGAATTTAAACTGTGCTCAAGCTGAGCTCAGAGATGTGACCGACAAATGTGACTGAACGCTGTAGCTGTGCAGTTCAGTTGTGATGCACAGTCCTTCCTGGCCAGCCCGCCCTGCAGCTCTCACCCCGCAGCTCTCACTCAGCCTTGGCTATGTTTCCAGTGGTCTGAGGTGGTAGCAAGAAGCATACTAGGAAGATTTGTAGAGACTCTTGAAGTGAGATGCCCTCTGACAAGCGTGAAGATGTTAACTGGTCTCAGGAGATTGTTAAAAAGTAGCAGAGTGCTAGTTTTCATGGTTTGTGTTTCTAAAGGAACTGTGTCCTGCCAACTGTTAAGGTTGTTTTGTAGCCACTGTAGGTTTTAAGTGTGACTTTAAAAGAATGTAGCAAATCATTTGCCTGCAACTTGCAGTAGAGTGTTGAACTGCAAAGGTGAAGCTGATGAGGGAAACACTTTCCAGTCTTGCTGCTTAGTGAGTCATAAGAGTGATGCATCATGGTGCTTTCATCTTAAATCCAAACAAGAGCTTCCATTCTGTGTGCCTCTTTGTTTTGCAGTTCGTCATTAGGCTCTTAGCTAAATCATATTTAAATCTGTGTGCAAGCTCAAGACTCTGAGGTCTCTTCACTTGTTCTATTTAAATGTATGGAGAAATAGTTTGAGAGTATTTTACTTCTGACTTTTTCCTCTGTGTTTATTTTTCAGCAACAACTTTCTTTCATCACATCAACTTACAGTATAGTACAATCTCCGAGTTCTGTACGGGCGAGTCGTGCCAGACCATGGCAGTGTGCAATACGTAAGTTGCCATTTCAATTACATGGCTTCTGTTAAGTCTCCAGGGTTACTCAGAGGAGGATGTCAGTGTGGGATGGCACTGGGCAGGTGTTCTACAGCAGACATCTACTTGGTGAGAATATGGCAGCCATACATCCTCTTCTCTTCCCCTCAGCTCTGAAGAGAGGTAGAAATCTGGTTTTGTGGAAGATTACAAGGATGGGAATCTTTGACTGTTCTGAACTGGTTTTATAAGGTCAGATCAGAGAGGCAAATTACCATGAGTGTAGCTCAGGGCAGAGAGGGCAGAACCTTCCTTACTGGTAGCAATGCTGGGATTGCATAGAAGGTCAGAGAAGATAAATGATTGTGGAAACCTCAGAGGGGGCTTTGGGTAGCCAGAATGCTGACAGGGCACCAGGCTGCTGACAGATAACCTCTAGCCTGACGTGAGCCACTGGCTTTCTGCCCAAGCCCCTGGGCACGGAGGACACAAGTGGCAGCTTTGCAAAGGAGAAGGAAAACGTTTTGGTTTGGCACTTTCCCCTGTAGGACTTTTTAAACATTGAGTAGCTGTCACTTATGAAAGCAAGCTTTGTAGTTTTACTGTACATGGTGAGTATAAGAAAAAGTTACCATAAACTCCTGCTCTTGATTAACACAGTCCAACACGATGGAATATGAGATTCAGAGGAGCATGAATAAGCCTGTTGTGTTGTGGAGTTATTTTTCCAGCACATGTGTTGATAGTCCTTTTCTTCCCTGCTCTTGCATTTCCCGGGAATAATTTAGTTGAGATGGATTTTAAAACAGAGTCTGAGCAGTTGATGTTATAGTACATGAAACAAAGATCTTGGAGAATGTATGCAACAGAACCGGCTGTATCTGACAGTAATTATGTAGTGCTTGGGAAGGAATCCTTGCTTAAGGTGCTGGACTGTCTTGTATGCCAGAAAGCAGTATTGGGAGCTTTCTTTGAGAGCACTCTGAAGAATGCCAAGCGTTTGGACAGTATTCTGGCATGTAAAAGTTGGACAGATAACTGTCAGTAGAGAATGAAAGGCCATGCCTGGGACTTTGAAAGCAGGCTGGAACAGAACGTAATAAATCTCTGCCGGACCCAGATTTTATCAAAAGGAGCCAGCATGTCTCTAAATGAGAAATGCTGATCAGTAGGATGAGTATTTTGCTGACTCTTGCCCCCCAGCTTTCTCATATTTTAATTCTGATGTAGCATGGGCTGTGCAAAGGACAGAGTTTAACCATTTCTCCACTTGGCTGATGTGAAATAATGTCTACAAGGTGGTGCTGGGAGGGAACATGTGAAACATTGTCTCTGTCATGCTTTAGGGAGTCTCAGACAAGAGTTCTCTGAATGTATTGACTGCAGGATAAAGAAAGGAAGTGCCTGGAGGTGGCTGCAGCTGTAGTCTGTATTTTTAGTGGTGAGGACCGATAGCAGAATGTTCCTGTCCTTTGTTTTGGAAAACTGTAAAATTATGTTCTGTGGGAATAACAGGAAGCATATCTGCACTCGGGTGAAGCACCTGAAACGAGTTGTGTTTAGCTCAACCATAGCAACTGAAATATCTTCCTGTACTTGGGGGCAAGTGACTGATTCATGTTTGCAAACTGCAGGCTGCATCTTTCATTCTTCTATCAAAGGTGCGGGTCTGTGAGAAAAACACAGATTCCCTGGCTCCACTCCTTGGTACAGAGCAGCTTTGAAGGCCCCGTTCATAGTTGTGTTCTCCAGATAGCTCTGAGGGTAATGTTAGGTGATCTTATGTTCTGCCCTTCCTGGCTCTTCCCTTTTGGAAGAGATTTGCCCAAATGAGACAGGCAAATCTGCCTCAGAGACTCATTTGTTGTGTCTGATTGGGACTATGACAAAGCCCTGTGTCCTTCCCCACCTCCCTCTTTTTTAATTTAAATGTTACCCTGAGGAAGTTATGGACATGCTTATTGTACTGGAGCAGCACCAGTTGATAGGATTTATTTTGCCTCTAAACTGTCTCCAGTGTATAAGAGTCAGTTGCTTCTCACCCTGACAGACACTCCAAATTTGACCTGCTCTGCACGATCTGTTTGCTGTGATACGCTGGAATAAAACAGCACCTGACTCCATTCCATGGCAACAGAGCTCAGGGTGCAATTTGCCATTTTCCAGTACTGATTTCTTGGTCTGCATTCTGTTCCTCTGTTAGGTGTTCCCTGCCCAGTTTTGTATCATGTCATTCTGGCCATACCTAGGGAAGGCTTTTCGTACTGCTGCTGAGGTACTGAAGTAACTATTGAAAACAAGTTGCTTGTCAAGTTACTTTGCATTTGAAAGCACAGCAAATAATCCTGAGAGGATTTGCTGACCAAAGAAACACCAGTTGCAGCTAAATATTGGAGGTAAGGTTTCAGTGTGTGGGAGGAGCTCCGGCCAACTGCTGAGCCCTCTGTCAGAGCCCAGGCCCCACAGCTGGCTGCACCTGAGGAGGAAGGGGTGAATGTCTGCCCAGGGTCTCTGACCAAAACTGAAGTCTCTTTGTAGAACAGATGGAACATTTATGAACAGTTGCTGACCAGGTGGGATAGTGCCAAGGGAAATACCAGAATGGCCAGTTATCCTCAAAATTTAAGGATGGTGGCATGAGTGTAACTTTGGGAATTCCTTAATTTTTCTCATTAATATGTTTATTGATATTAATATGTTTAAAATGTAAAGCAGGGACTGTATTTTAATGTGGCATTTACTATTGAGATGGAGTAAGCTTTATAGCTTTTTATTACCTAAGCTAGGTTTAAAGCATCTTGAGCTGTAAACTGATTTTCTAGCAACTATTTGAGCACAACTTCTCCGAATGCTGAAGTGAGTAAAGTAACTAAGAGCCCATATAAGTGCTGTTAATGGAGGTGAGACTGCAAAAGTCCTGAGGCAGAAATCAAGGATGGATGCAAACTTCAAGGCAGCTCATGGATAAGAGTGAAAAAGGTTTTGTTTTGATCCTGTGAAATCTTTAACTGATAATTCTTTATATTTCATTTGTTCAAATGTTATAGTCTCCTTCTTCATGTCTGCTTTGCCCTTAGTGTCTCTGCATATGGAGGGTATCTCCTTCCAGAAATCTCAACTCAGACTTTCATTTTGTGTTGTTCACGTTGAAGTTCCCCGAGCTGCACTCTGACCTTGTATGTGTGGTACTTTATTATTTGCATTATAGACTTTTTTCAGTTAAACCCACAGTTGTTTCTCCCTGGGATTCAGAATGGGGCTGCAAGTCCCTCACTCTCCTCATACGAGAGAAGGTTAAATCTGCCAGAATTTTACACAGGAAGTAAAATAATCAAAACCTGTATCATGTGAGCACTGTCTGCGAAGTGCCTTCAAGTGTGCTGTCTGCTTGCCCTCCATTGCCTCGTAGGGGCTGGCGCTGTGGCAGTGCGGGTGGCACCATGCAGCCAGGTGGCTCTGCGGTGCCGTGCTGGCCTCAGCCCCAGCCTGCTCCCCCCTTCTTAATAGGGATAAACCCACGAGTGGGAGCTGCCTGCCACGGTTAGGATGGCCATGACAAGGCAGGGGCTCCTCACTTCCTCCAACACCCCTGAAGCCGCTGTGCACAGCACCTGAAACTGGAGGAAGCCACAGGATTCGAATCGACGAGACAGTCCTTGTAGTTACCCCTTACTCTTAATGATTCTTCTTTTAAATACCTGTTTTGCATAATTAGTCTGATTTTCAAGGAGAGGCAAGAAGAGTATGTGGTAGGATGTTACAGTAGATTTATTCTCTTAGGTTTTCATGTAAGTGAACTTTTGTACACTTGCCAAACTTTCTCTTAACTAAAATCCAATTACTCAGATTCATCTTTGTGCATAAGGACAGCACTAAGCTATGCTTTCTGTTGTGCAGTTGAGCACTTCTGCAGCATGAGAAATCTGCTGAGACAGAGGCAGCCCAGTCTGCTGCTGCTTTTGGCAACATGCGTTAAGACCCAGAATAAGTCTCGGGTTGCCTAGAAGTGCCTAGCTCCAGCTCACTTGCAGACAAATGAGGGGCTTGTGTTTGCACACTGCAATCCCCATAACTTGGGTCGTATGAAGGCAGTAAGCAGTGATAAGAGTCTCCACCTAAGGGCTCAAACACTAGTTCTGATATCTGAGGGAGCTCTACAAAGGACTTTTAACTCCTGCTGGTTTTATCCACTTGCTCGCCTTTTCACCCTTTTGCAACCAATCCTGCTCTCTCTAATCAACCACATGACCAGTGACCAGCACATGCTGAAAAAGAACTGAAAGACAGCTCAACCTGCAGTGTCTGCAGAACTAGTTTCAGTTGCCTTTGCTCTCTTAAACTACTGATTTCTTCAGCTTCCTCTTGTTTCCGTATAGCTTGGGGCATGAACAGTGGTGTTTTTGTGTTCATCTCACTGCCCTTTCTGGGCAAGGAAAAGTCTTTCAGGGACGTTAAAACTTTCCAGTTTCTGCTTAACGTGTTTCTTTAGTTGTTGAGGACTGTTCTGCTGGTCGTTACACATCAAGCCTCACTTCCCAAGTAGCATGTAGAGATCCCTCCAGTTCAACACAGTTTAGACCTGTTAGGCACAGAAGAAGAAAAGTAGAATCTCTATCTTCCATACCAAAAAAAGAAAAAAGGTGTGCAAAAGTGGCTAAATGTCACACTCAAGTGGTGCTTTGTGTAGGGCTACAGTGAGGCTTGTGTGGTGATTTGGGTGAGGGATGTCAGATTGTGTTCCAACAATAGCAGAGGCAGAGCTGAACAGGCCAGCACACTGTGCCTTTGTGGGCTCACGTGTTGGACAAGCATCTTTCTAACCAAGTTCTGGGGCCAAAGGCAGGCAGTCAGCAAACCCACCTGTGCTGGGTTCTGGGAAGACCAGTGCAATGCATTTCTTCTTGGTCTCATAATGATCCAGGGTTGTGCCTAGGGCTGAGGCTGTTTGAAGGAAAAGATTCAGGAGCTGGAACCCAAGACAACTCTAACGGGATACAGGCAAAAATAAATTTCTCACAGTGTGTGGCAAATGCAATGGATAGATGCTCCTGGTAACAGCTAGAGGGGCTTTAATTAATCATGGCTTAAAAAAATAAAGTAAGAAACTTGTAGTACAGCCTTCAGATTCTCTGTCAGGTGAGGGATGGCTGCAGTTAACCAGAAGGATTAGGGCTGATGGAATTATGGTTTGAAGAGCCAAGCAGTATGGTAATGGCTCCTGTTCCATAAGATCCAAAGGGATTGTTCACCAGCAGCAGAATCAAATATAAATTCCGTTGTCTGGGGGAGTCTGTAACTGTAACCAAGGCAGCAGAGGTCTGAGGCACGTTGGTAGAGATATGCAGAACAAAAACTTCCCCAGACCGGGTTTGAGAAGATTTGTAGCGCTTAAAAATGCTGCCAACAGCAGCATGAAAAAGGGTGGTGTTTGGAGCCACCTTCTGTCTGCTTCGTAATACTGCACCACGAGACCAAGTTCTGTCTTGTGGTGTTAAGCGTCACAAATTTTGTCAAGAGTTTATCACTGTACAATGTTGTTGCCCTATTAAAAATAGTCACACAGTGCTCTAGACTGCAGGTAAGCCCCTGGTCTGGCACAGGCAGGACGACATCGCTGCCTCAGCGGAGCTCCTCTACTTGGAGGTGTCAGAAGGCTGCCTGCACTCAGGCTGTTGCTGAGCACTAACCTCTTGGAAGAGTTGAGCAGGGGAGTGAAGGAACACTGTGCTGATGCTGTCACTTCTCTCCACAGACAGTACTACTGGTATGATGAGCGGGGAAAGAAGATCAAGTGCACTGCTCCTCAGTACGTTGACTTCGTCATGAGCTCGGTGCAGAAGTTAGTGACAGATGAGGATGTCTTTCCAACAAAATACGGTATGTCTGCCTTTGGATAGCTGCTTCCTGCTGCTGGTGGCAGATGCCACAAGTGAGCTAAAAGCTGTCACTCAGCCTAAATATTAATGCCTGGCAGCTTTCTCACTTGGTTGTTTGATGGTTTGTGTTTTGGCTTATTAAGGGAGAGTTGAAATTTGGTTCACTCTTGCAGTAAGACGGACTTGTGCTGTTGCCCTAGGGTGAAAGTCTCGCAGTCCTGTCCCTTGCCTTGTATTTGGTCATTGGTACGTCTTTTCCTTCAAGTGTTTTGAGATCTTCTGGTCTATATTCAGAGAGGATAAAAATTGGAGAACCATCAGCATAATTGTGTTCAGCACAGCCTGCTGCTAGTAAAATGTAACCTTGGTGTTTTGCTATTTCCTTTAGAGTCCTGTTGCATTAAGGGGCAATATCAGTTGGATTGCCAGAAGTGTCTGGCATATCTTCCTTGCCCACCCAGGCCTTATTTGGAGTCTCTCTTCCCTTCCAAAGATTAAATACGAATGTGTTTAAGAACAGAAAAAAACAATAGGAAAGTAATTTAACCTCAAATGTACATGCTGACAAGTGCTGCACGTGATGCCTCTGGTTAAGGAGAAGAGAGACCTAAAGTTATTGTAGGTGGGCTCCACGAGGACTAAGAGCAGCTGGCTTCTGGAGCCACGGCAACAGCTGGGAAACCAGGACATCACAGGTCAGGAACGCTAAGGCAGTAGCTGTTGCTTACAAGCAGCTCCATCTGGAAAGAGTCTGTGTCCAGTGAGACAGTGCCCAGAAGGGCAGCTGCAGTTAACTTCTGTTTTTCAGATGTGCTTGTTCAAGGGCAATGAGAGCATTTCACATGAGCGATCTCTCCGTGTGGCCATGGTGCACTTGAGGCCAATGCCACCCTTTGCCTTGTGTGCCACAGTCTGGGCAGCAGCTGTGGCTGCTTTGCTGCCCTCAGCCTCACCAAAACATTCATCTTATAATCCTCTGTCACAGTGCAGGCACAGTACTGCTCGGCCGAGCCCAACATCAGCTGCACCTCATCCAAGACACCCAGTTATTTCCTTCCATTTATTTTCCTAATTGATAGCATTTTGACCATGAAATCATAGAAGCATAGAATGGTAGTGTTGGAAGGGACCTTTAGAGATATCTGGTCCAACCCCCCTGCAGAAGCAGGTTCACCTAGATCAGGTCGCATAGGAGCATGTCCAGGCCACACCGTCCCTGGGCAGCCTGTGCCAGGGCTCCATCGCCCTCACAGTAAAATAGTTTTTCCTTATANCAGGGCAAAGTAGAGGAGGAGCAGAACCTCCCTTAAAGTGCTGGCCACATTCTTGAAATGAGGGGAGTTGTTACATAGTTAGTCAAGCTCCTGCACACTGCAAGGCCCATGTGTCTTAGATCCCATTTGAGGATCTGTGAATTTGGTGCCCAAAGCATTATGGACTTTCAGGGGAAAAATCTGCTGCTCCTGGATAAACTAGATAAGGACCCAGAAGGACTCCTCATTATTTTTACAGCCAGTAACAAAAAAAAAAAGTGGTTTCAATGAATAATTACATTTGCTTCCTGATTTTTGAACCCTTAGGGTTTAAAACTTAACTTCACATGAAAACAAAGACTTCTTAGGTTCTTTCTTTAATTCCTGTAAAAAGAGGACGATACAGAACCCGCAGTTGTTGGCTGTGTAAGTTGGTCTAGTTGCTCTTACCCAAACAAATGCTGCTGGGGATGTGAATGTGGGCAGCCAGAGCTGTCATGGTGTTTCTCCATTTTCCTTTCAGGCAAGGAATTCCCAAACTCGTTTGAGTCCCTAGTGAAGAAGATCTGCAAGTATCTGTTCCACGTGCTGGCCCATATCTACTCCTCACACTTTAAGGAGACTTTGGCACTGGAGCTGCACGGACATTTAAACACACTCTACACACACTTTATCCTATTCATCAGGGAGTTCAACCTCGTGGACCCTAAAGAGACCACCATCATGGATGACCTCACAGAGGTCCTCTGCAGCAGCAGCAGCGGGAGCAGCAGTAATGGGAGCGGCAACGGGAGCAGCAACAGCGCGGGAGCACAGAACCACGTGAAAGAGAGATGAGCCCTCCTCCAGCATCAAACTAACATTATAAACACTGTTACCTACTTGGGCTGTGTGTATATGGTCAGATATACGTGCAGCCACCACGGAAGGAACGCTGAGGGAAGGATGCTGTCACCCAGGACGTGCGGCCATGGGGGATGTGTGGAGTGCGGGTTCCACGCTCCACCCGGCCAGAAGTTGCACCAATGTTATTTTATTTTCTGTCCACTCCTCCTTTTACCTATTCAGAGGGATGATGAGTGCTGGTTTTAGAGAAGAGCCAAGCTTGAGAGTGGGGCCACTCTTGTGTTGTTTTATTTTTATTTGTTGGGTTTTTTGGTTGTTTTTTTGTTGTTTTTCTTTCTTTGGTCTCGAGTGCAAGCCCTTTGTCTTTCTAGGATGGTGGTCCTGCCATTTAAAAGAATATCTATTATAAGAAGTTACTTTTACTTTGAAGTGGCTTAAAATGCAGGTTTGTTTGGGGTTTGTTTTGGGGGGGTGGAGGTCATTTTTTGGTTTGATTTTACATAGGCTGCCCCTTGCCCTGCCAAAAACTCCCCAGTTGAGTGCATCTTGCCCTTTGTTAGCTTGGAATGGGAAAAAACTCCAGGCTTGACTAGAGTAGCAACTAGCGGCTTGCTACGTGTTGAAAGTGGGCATCATTCTCCAGTTGGCCCATCTACCTGGTCACAAGATGCGAAGGTGCAAGAGGATCTACAAGCCTTTCTGCTTATTGTTCCTACAACATATATACTCTTTTCTCTGCTCCCCCGCCTCCTCTTTTCCCAGGCACACCTCTACAACCAAACAAGAGTAAGGTCACTGGAGTCCAAACCCCATGTGCCAGAGCCACCACCGTTCACTTCCCATCGAGCAGAGGCGCGGGGAGGGGGGAGAAGGGCACAGTGAGTCAGTCACCGCCTGTGCTAGAAAGATGGCTGTTGGCATAAAATTATATTGTTGGCTTATTTTAGTTCATCTGTTCTATAATAATAAAAACAAATCTATCAGCCACAAGCTTTGTTTTTGTGTTTGCAGCATCAAAAGTCAGTGGCATCTGCGTGCAGCACTTCCCTTTCGCCACCGAAGGCTGTTGGCCCTGCGTTCAACCAGTTTTAGAGATAATTGATGTCTCCCACCTCATCATCTCATATTTATGATCAGCTCCTTCTCTTTCTGGTGGTGCTAGGAACTTCTAGTCCAAGGACTCTGGAGATAAGCAACACTGCGATAGGAGCGAGTTTCCTGTTTGTAGGCACTTAAATTCTGCAAAGGCAGTGGGCTGCTGGATGTTCTGTGGCAAATCTTGTATCCCAGTGTCTATGTTTCACAGAATCACTGAATCTTAAGGGTTGGGGAGGACCTTGAGAGATCATCTAGTCCCAGCCAGAGCAGGACCACCTAGAGTAGGTCACACAGGAACTCATCCAGGTGGGTTTTGAACTTCCACTGATTTTCTTGCAGTCAGCATTTCCATTTGGGAAAAGGCCAAATTTTATTTGCTTCTGTCAAGTCTGTGGCAGCTTCTGAGAATTGCTACTGCTTTTGGTCATGATCCTGAGGTATATACATCATTAATAACAGACTTGGCATGAATCCTAGAGGGTTTTCCTGAATGAGGTTTGTAACTGTAGCAGTAGAAGTCGGTAGAGAAAAGGAAGGAGAGCAAGCATAAAGAAAAAACAGAGGAAAAAACACAAGTGGGAGGAGGTGGGGGTGGAAGGTCAGAAGCAAGAAAGGAGGGAAAAAAGAAAAGAGAGAGAAAAAACACAAGAAAAAGGCTTGTGATGGTAGGTGCAAGAGCAACGGCAGATAAAGGAAGAAAACAGTCCCAGTGAGTAAAAGAGCAAGAAGTCATAAAAGGGAGAAGAAAAGAGCAAAAAGGCATGAGCGCAGGAGAAAGGGTGGAGTGAGTGAGGGAAAACAACCTCAGACTTTGGGAGCCCAGACTTGCCCCAGGGTTTTTTTTCCAGGTTGTGGGTACCTTGGGAACCTGCAGGCAGGGGGGCTGGAGTCCCACTGAGCTGCTCCTCTGGGCACAGTCCAAACGGGCTCTCTACCACTACGACCTCCTGCTCTGGCCTCCCCCTCCAGGCCCACATTCCCCTTCAGACTCTGCTCTGCTGGGAGCCTTTTCAGGACAATTCTCTGTGCAACTGAAGGGAAGCCCAGAGGTCAGCAGAAGCCGTCAGAGCAGTCACAGCTGTTCCATTTGTCAGGCCCTGTGGCTAGCCACAGTGAGAGCTTACAGCAGAGTTCAAGGCAAGAAAGGAATAGTAAGAGCAACCACCCAAGCCCAAGTGTTTTTGCTAATTTATTACCTGCTTGTAAAAATGCATTTGCAGTCTTAACTCTGAAAGACTTTAGAAATGAGACACAGTTGGGAAAGGTTTGACTTGAACAAGAGGCAGTTCAGCCATCTGTGGAAGGACTGACTTAGCTCCAGCTCCGAAGTTTCAGATCACCACAGGGCACCATCTCTCTCAAATACAGGGGCAACTATACCTTTGCTTCCCACAGCAGAGCTGCCAGCCAGCCAGTAGAAAGCCCAGGAAGCCACACCCTGGTGACACAAAGCAGCAAACCGTTAATTCAGCTACCAGGAAAAGAGTGAAGCACCACAGCACCCGTAGAAGGGCCTTCTGCTGCTGTTGTCCTTTATGGCAGCTCTCCCAAGTTTACTTTGCAGACATTTGATGTTCCTGAAAGCACAGGCTCTTCATCTAGCAGAGTAATCTTTTAACGTTTTACAAGCAGTTAACCAGAACACAAATACCGAATCTGTTTTAGCATAGCTGGTCCTGTTGGGCTTAGCAGTAGGAATCAGGAAAACACTGAAATTGTGCCAACACTGATCTTCTTATGGGGGGTAAATGTTACTGGAAAGCTTAGACTGGAGGTGTCCAAGCATGGTTCAGAGGTCACTGGATTATGCTGTAGGAATATCAGATACAGAAGTGCCACCAAGTCTTACAAACTCTGCTGCATTGATGCCATTGAAGCCTGTCAGTGACTTTCTATGCTTGCAGCAGGTCACTGACTACCCCCACTGGAGCCTGAATCCCCATTCATCTACATGTCAGGCTTAAGTCTTCCAACCCTAAGGGAACTGTCGCCTTGCTGCTTTAAAAGTGTGTTGTCAATTATTCAAAGCACTGTCAGAACAAGAGGCACGTTAATTATGCTACACTCACCTTCCAACCACCCATCTTGCCCTAAAGATCCTGACAGACCATACCATGGTTTAAGGGTCACTAAATAAATAAAACCCACAAAAACACCCCAGAAAATTAACTAAACACTGCCAGAAGACACTTGAACTATCTATACTCCCCCAGCATCCATGTCTTCTGCAGGCCTTGCCTTGTCAAACTCCAGTTTTGCCACGGTGCTGAGCACGAGCCACTACAGGGCTGGAGCCTTTACTGTGTCTCTGTTGTAGCATTGTGCTCAAGAGCAGAGGTGCCATGAATTTACAGCAATGACGTGAAATGTTACAGCAAGTTGGTTTTTTTTGCCCTTCTCCCCCCCATTTTGTCATTATCACTAAGTCCTTGAGGCTGCACTGTGGGAATCCAAGCATAAGGGCCTCCAAATGAAAACAGGAGGAAAATAATTTCTTTATCCATGCCATCTGGAATAAAGCAGCAGGTGGGCAAGCGCCAAGGTCAGCAGTGTGTGTCCGTGGGCTACCTCTGGCCATTCCCAGGAACAGGCTACAGGGCTACTGCCACACCACAGCTTTTGCACAGAGAGACAGACACCTTGAGCTTTGACCTCGGCGTAAGGAAGCTGTGTAGAGATCATGGGACCAGCCTCACCCCAGCCATAAGAAAGGTCCTGTAAATTGAGTTGGGTACCTTCTACTTCACCGCAGGAAAATGAGAGCTAAGCCCTTCTTCCTTGCCTGAGAACTGCAGAAGATTATCAAGTCTGAGAGGCCATGCAGCACACTCACTTTAGATAGAAGTAACCTTTTAGTCAGGCATTTTAAGAAAACCAATTTTGCTGTTTCCAACAAGATGTGAGGATGGAGAAAGGTACGTTCTGGTGCTGGAGTACCACCAGTTCTGGCCAAACATGCACATCCCAAGGTGCTCCTGGAAGCGGTCAGGGGCTAAAGGTGGGTGCTGTCAGAAAGCAATTAGCTCCTGCACATGAGCAGAAGACTGAAAGGCTCTAACAGAAAGAAGCAATCCCATGAAAGAACAAGCCAGCTTTCTGAGTGCTTACAAAGTATGGTGCTCTCATACAAAGCCACGCTTCAGCAAACAAGCCCTCGGCTGACATCTGTCATGTACCTTGTCCCAGCCAATCCTGAGCTCACCATTTCAGCTGGTGGCAGGGACTTGAATCCAGAAACCCTTTTCCATTGTCTAATCTAGGACAGAGGAATAGGTTGTTGCTTTGTTCTGTTCAAACCTATGAAACAAATGAAAGCAATGTTCGTGTCTGTAGCACAAACGGCAACACCAGACAGGTTAAATCCAGTTCTAATGTTGGTGTTACAGTAGTTACTCATGCTGTGGTGGCAATGCCAGTGCCTGAACACAGGCTCAGTATCTGAAGGATTTAAAAGATAGATCTGGTATTTTTACATAATAGATCTGTCTGCAGGATAGACAAATTTTGATATCCCACATGGAGCTGATCATGTAAAGTGAGAAAAACACCACAGAGCTGGCAAAAGGCCCTCTGTGTACTGAGGGGGTCTCCATTCTTTTCATAGACAGAAGAACTGTTCTGGTTTGTGACAGCTGACATGAACAATAAGACTTCTCAAAGCTAGCTTAGCACGTGACTCTGAGAAAACAGAGCTTCTTGTGGCCGAGCACTCAGATGAGAGAACATTTGGAGAGCTTTGTCTAGCCAAAAAAAAAAGGAGGAAAAAAATGACAAGCCTCATTTCATTGTTGTTCTTATCTGCTGATTCTTCTCACTATGTCTAAACATGAGGCATTAAAATACTCTGGCGCTTTCCAGTACACCTCAGCAGATAGTTAAGATTCTCTCTCAAGGTGGCACAGGGTCCCTTACATAAAACTCTTCTGCTTCTTAATGGTTTCTGGGAGAATTCAAAAGAAAGGCTACAAAGAGCCTGAGACAGACACCCTTTCTGCTCAGTAGAGAGCAACCCTCTGCAACATCAGCTCAGATGCAGAAAGGGCAAATGCCACCTCACACAGGACTCCAGTGCCTGTGAAAGCACTGCTTCAACCTGACATCAACGGGGCTTAGAAGACACATGCCCTGAAGCAAGTACTGCCTTCAAAGACTGCCAAAGGAAACCTAAAGAAGGGAAAAAAACAGGTCCTTGGCACGTCTCACTGATGTGCCTACTACACTGAACCAGTGGCATGATGTGGGGCTCCCCCAGAAGGGCTTTCGTGCCGGTGCACTGGGAGTTGAAGGTGACTCCTCAGTCTGTCTGACAAAGGCTGTGCAGCTCTCAGCACCACATACTCACTCATCACCCTGAGAGGCTCGCAGAGTCCTGTCCTGCTTCTGTCTGCATGTATTCAGTCCCTTTAGGAAGGATTTGTGCTTGAAAGGTCTATTTCCAAGCAGATGAGCTTTCCTAAATTACTTTTTGACACTCCTCTTAATAGGACTTGACCCAGTATAAAACACAAAAGACTCGGATTCTGTAGGATTCATTCCCAAAATCGCCTCAAGGAATATTCTTTCTCTTCTCAAGCATTAAAACTTACAGAGTAGTTTGAGTAGAATGATGAATTCTCTCATATGAAGCCTGGTAGACAATGAAATGGCTGTTAATACAGAACTTCATCCTCATTCTCTGTCTTGGCCAACCTGGGGCCAACTTTTGCTCAATTTTATTGCAAGCTAATGCTAGAGTTATTACTGTTTCTGTCATGACAGAGCACACAGAGGAAAATAGTATGTCTGGGTTTGGAGGACTGAAAGTAGGAATAATTTTATTTTGCAAGGTGGAAATCATAGAATCATAGAATGGTAGGGTTGGAAGGGACCTTTAGAGATATCTAGTCAAATCCACCTGCAGAAGCAGGTTCACCTAGATCAGGTCACATAGGAACATTTTCTGTAACAAGTTTTGGAGATACTGGTGTTGCAGACAGTCAGAATCCTTACACCTGTCTAGTGAAAGAATTTACTGTTATGAATGAGAACCCTATGCTTGGCTCCACTTGAAAAAGGATAATGCAGAGCACAACTGGAAACTGACACTGAATCATCCAAGATTTTTAGTGTTAACTAAAATCTATATAAAACCTGTAACAGAAAGAACTCTATGTCCTTTTCAGCCAGGTTTGCTGACACTAACAAGTTAGAAAGGTTAATTTGAATCCTTGTGGCTATAAAACCTGCCTCGGCAGGAGTGAATATGAGAAGATGACAAATTGTACCTGAAGAGCAGCTATACCCACTGCAATGGAACTGTGAAAACTTTAAGTCCTTTAAGACCCTTTTCAAGATAGCACAAATAATAATAAATGTCTTTGAATAACCCTACTGGTTTAACAACACTCTTAACTTGGCTGAAATGAAATGTACAGAACAGATGCTGTGCTGTGATCAAAGCATCATAGTGCCAGCACATGAAAAGGACCATGCCTTGGACGGGTGGTTCCTAGCAAATCTGAAACCGAGATCTGCACCAAGACCTCAATGTTATTCATCACTGTAAATTCATTTGTCGTTATACCACTGACACTCATGGTCTGCACAACAGCATGAGCCAGTATGGAATTCCTGGAATTCACACCTCTTGACCCAGTGGGGTTGTGCAGGAAGCCCATTGAAGCCCATCATTTCACTCCCAGAAGAATGGCGTTAGGAAGCAGATAGCAGGAAGGTGGTCAGCCACGGTGTAGTGGTTTTGGCCCGGGCCAGGTTTTTCAGTAGCAGGGGAGCTAAAGGAGTGGCTTCTTTAAATAAAGAGAGTTGCCAGAAGTTCTCAGGTTAGGTGACAGTAAGTTTTAAGCTGGACCCTGCACCTGACCCAGGCCTGGCCAATTAGTGATGGAGGTAACGCCTCTGTGAGTAACATATTTGAGTAGAAAAGTTGTTGCTCAGTTGCAGAACTGCAGCAGCAACAGGGAGAGAGAATGTGAAACGTCTCCACAGACACCAAGGTCAGTGCAGAAGGAGGGGAGGAGGGTGCCCAGGCACCGAGAAGAAGGCTCCCCTGCGCTATGTGGTGAGGCCCATGGTGAAGCAGGTTGTGTCCCTGCAGCCCATGGAGGCCACCGGGAAGCAGAGACCCACTGGCAGCCCGTGGGGGAGCTGCTCACGCCGCAGCGGGTGGATGCCTGAGGGAGGCCGTGACTGCGTAACAAGTTCATCCTGGAGCAAGTTCCTGGCAAGAGCTGGGAGTCCGTGGGGAGGTGCCCACGCCGGAGCAGGTTTGCTGACAGGACTTGTGATCCCGTGAGGGGACCCAGGCTGGAGCAGCCTGTCCCTGAAGGACTGTCTCTCCCANAAGATGGTTTTATTTCTCATCTCCCTGCTTTTATTGTTTCTTTAATAAATCAAACCTTTTTCTCCCTAAGTTGAATCTGTTTTGCCCATGACGTTAATTACCGAGTGATATCTCCGTCCTTATCTCAACTCACAAGCAGTTTGTTATATTCCTCTCTCTCTCTCCTGTCCAGCTTAGGAGAGGGAGTGATATTATGACTGGGTGGATATTGGCCTAAACCACCACACACGGCAGATCAACAGTTGTCATCATCTGCTGCCAAGCAGAAATGACAGTTTGAAGCCAAGGGGCTTGGGAAGAAGCAGATCTGGAAGATCTGCTGGAAGAATCTGCTGGATTTCTGGAAGAAATCCAGAGAGCAAACAATAGCAGAGGCACGGTTTCCCGACTGGACAGGTGAGGCTCCTGTCATGGTGAGAAGCTTTTCAGCTACGAAGCCAGTACCAGAATTCAGGGCTTAAGCCAGATCAGCTCAGGCTCACATGAAGCTCAGCACTGAGGCACCAGCTGACTGCCTGGCATGCCCCAAACCATGCCACCTCACTCCTTGTGCTCACATGCACCTCTGCAGCAGCTGTTCAGCAGAGACAGAGGATGGGAGTGCGCCCTGCACTCCCAGCCATACACTCTCTGCCGTACCTTGGTGGATGGAAGGTCAAAGCCACACTTGGGACATTGCTGCAGAGAAGAACAAGGGATGCTGAGGGAACGCTCAGGACCTGGCCTGCTCCAAATGAAGTGGAGCTTTTGGGAAGCTGCTGGGCTGTGAGGCAAAGGCCAGCATGAGCTGTTGTGCGTGTGGATAAGGCAGCTCCAGTGGAGCCACTGAAGAGGGAAAGTGCATTTTGCAAACCTTTATGGGGATGCAGCTCAAGGTAGGCTGCAATTGCCCTTTGCCGCTCAGTCTCATTGATCTGTTTGTACAGAGGGGCCAAATCCAAGGGGCCAGGACCCCGAGGGTGCAATTCAGACTGGATAGGTCCTGGTTGCTGGGTTTGTGGATTCCCGTTGGCACTAGGCTGGTTCAACACATTCACAAACCCAGCCCTGCCACCCACACCTTCATGAACCATTGTGGAGATCAAGTCCCCTGGAATCGCCTTTCTTCTGTCCCCAGCAAACCACTGGGATCCATTTAGTAACAAGATGGCAACTCCCTGAATGGAGTTAATCTTGTGGTGTAACCACTGCTTAAATGTGAAAGCACAATAATCCATCAAGGGATTTTGACTGGATTAGAAGCCCTCTGTGCTTCATTATAATCTCCTTGATGAAGGCAGAAAGCAGAACTACATCTGGAGAAGAGAGATTAAAAACCCCATTGTAACAGTTTAATTACCTATTAGTGATGGGTTAACATTCATTTCTGATCCAGGTGCTCCTCGGATAAATAGCTCAGGTGGTTTACAAAAGTGTTGTTTTATTTTGCAGTGAAAGACTTCTGGCCCATTGTAGTGGTTTTGCCTGGGCCATATTTTTTGGTAGTGGGCAGGGGCAGCGGTCCACAGGGGAAGCTTCTTTAAACAAAGATCTACCAGAAGCTTCCCCTGTAGCTCATAGGATTAGGGCCAGTTAATTCTAAGCTGAGCCCTGCTGCTGACCCAGGCCTGGCCAATTAGCGATGGAGGTAAGGCCTCTGTGAATTTGAGAAGTTGTTGGGCAGTTGCAGAACTGCAGCAGCAACAGGGAGTGAGAATGTGAAAACATCTCCACAGACACCAAGGTCAGTGGAGAAGGAGGGGGAGGAGATGCTTAGGCCCTGAAAGAAAGATTCCCTTGTGTCCTGTGGTGCAGCCCATGGTGAGGCAGCTGTGCCCCTGCAGCCATGGAGGCCATGAGGAGCAGAGATCCACTCGCAGCCCATGGAGGACCCCACGCTGGAGCGGGTGGATGCCTGCAGGAGGCTGTGACTCTGGGAGGCCCATGCTGGAACAAGTTCCTAGCAGGACCTGGGAGCCTGTGGCAGGACAGGAGCCCACGCCGGAGCAGGTTTGCTGACAGGATTTGTGACCCCATGAGGAGACCCAGGCTGGAGCAGCCTGTCCCTGAAGGACTGTCTCTCCCGGTGGGTGACCCACGTTGGGCAGTGTGTGAGGAGCTGCCCCGTGGGAAGGAGCCAGGCTGGAGAAGTTCCTGAGGGACTGTGTCCCGTGGGGAGGGACCCCACAGTGCAGCAGTGGGAAGTGTGAGGAGGCCTCCCCCTGAGAAGAAACAGCGGCAAAGTTCATCTGTAATGGACTTTAGGGACTGGTCACCAGGCAGGTTTGCAGACCTCCTCACTGGAATGTGCTGTTACCAGGTTAAGATCTGGATTCGAGTTCCAACCCAAGCCACAGAGTTCCTATAAACAACTGAGAGAATCACTGAATTTCTCTTCATCTCGGTTCCTGAACCTGCATAATGTGGACAACAGACACGTCTTTTCCTTCCCCTTCTCTACCACACCTACGTGGACAAAGCTGGCCCTTGTGCTACTGAAATAGCCTCAAGAACATGCCACAGCATTTACCTTTTGCTCCCCTGGCAGTGGGCTCTACTTGACCTTTCCCCTTGAGAAAGGCTAGGTCCTCCTCAAGGGTCCTTCCCCTTATGCAAACAGCCTCTGATGTTTGGCTGCATCCCTATCACACCAAGACTGAATGCTGTCATGTCTCTGCAAAGCCATTCAGAAGCTACACAGGCTGCAGAGAGGCATATCCACACCTTTCTCTCATCCTCTCCCACCTCTGCACAGCACAACTAACAGTCTTTATGAAGCAAAAAGGCAGTGTTTCTGTTCCCCAGTTTTCTCTGAGGAAGGCCATGTGTTCTAGGCATCTGTCATGGTTTAGCAAGGAGTTGCTTTTGCTTGATAACAGGGGGAGCGGGTTGCAGTGAAGACCTGGTAAAAGCTTTTGGACTCTCCTCCGACTCCTGGGTTCAGACCCACCCCCCGGCCCGGCTGGGCCAATCTGGCGCCTCTGCCATCACTATTTAGGGACGGGAATTTGAGGTGCCAGGCAGGAGGTGTAAGAGTGGTACAAGATGAAGGCGACCATGCGGACCCCA
>WBNH01005399.1:0-19558 GCA_013401255.1 Urocolius indicus
GTGAAGTACATCCCTTTTCTCCACTGTATGTTGCCACAGCTGCTTCACTGCCCTCCTGCTTGCAGGGTTGAGAAGCTGTGGTGAGGCTGCATGGCTGGTTTGGGAGCAGGTGAGCTCCCAGCACTGCAGCAGCACACAGAGTATTAGAAGAAGCCTCTCATTCTCACCTGAGTTCCAGTCTTTCTGTTGGAATTTAGGTGTTTCTGACTCCCAGTACTATGCTGTCAAAGTATGCCACAGTCATTTAACCCATTAATCCTCCCAACACATATGGCAGTCGAAGCAGTGCTAGTATTCCTGCTTTAACGATGATGAAAGGAGGCACAAAGACACACACACAAACAGACCAAGTGTTGAATCCAAACTTCTTGAGTCCTGGGCTAACATCCAGCTACCACTATGACTGTTTAAGTCTTCTAATTTTTTAGTTGCAGAGGAACCATTCTAGCTGCCTTGGCCTTGTGATGCCCTTCTCCAAGCCCTCTGCTGTGTGAGAGTGCTGTGTGCTGAGGTGCTCCATGCTGTGTTCTGCTGGTGTTCACCTTGCTGCTCCCATGGACCAGGACAGGCTTGTTTACCAGATCAAAATGATACTGGATGGAATGGGGTTTCTTTTCTCTTCCATTTAATAGTCTGTCATTAAACCTAGGCCTCCATCATATGGCAGCTCTCCAAGCTCTTTGCTTCTTGGCCATGGTTGTGTTTATATTTTTCTGTCTTTTTCTCATCCTCCAACAGCCATGTAACAGAACACAGACCAGTAGTTCATCGTCTACCAAATAAAGTTTAGTCTGAGATGGTTACTGAGTTGGAAAATAAAGGCAGGAGGAGCTACTGGAGCAGGAAGGCTGGCCTGTGCTATAACCATCCTGGCTGCCCTGCATCTGTCTTTCACTTTTTCCCTTCTGACTTCCACATCATTGCTTGTGGAGCTTTAGTCTGGGTTTTGTTCGAAGCCATCAGCACCGTGTTACAAACTACAAATCAAACCCTGCATCCTTGAACACTTTCTGTTCTCACTTACTGGACATCCCTATTGATGTCAACAGATTTATGCTAAAGCAGAGCACAGTTTTTGTTCTTCTCTTCAGTGTTGGCAGAAGCTTGACTAATGACAGCAGAATCTGTCCTCTTGAGAAAATCGATGTGAGAATGAATGCTAGTGACAGAAAGTCAGCCAGCAGAATTTGCTGATTAGGGAAGTATCTCAACCTGGTTTTTCCCAAGTTTTCCTCTTTTTTTACAGTGTCCCTTGCTAGAGAAGAAGCTCGTTAGGCACATATTTTAGGTGTTTGAAAGGTTTAGTAGTTGCTTAGTAGTTCCTCAGTGGGGGCTGGGATTGATTTAATTTGACTGATACGAGTTCTGCTGTGTGGTCTCTGTTTTAATGACTTCATCTACATTTTTTCCCTCCTCTTACAGATAATTTTCAAGATCAGATGAAGCGGGAGCTGGCGTACAGAGAAGAAATGGTGCAGCAGCTACAAATTGTAAGTTTGCCTTGAAAATGTTCTGAGCTGTTGCATTAGGTCTTTTTTTAAAAAGCACTCCTCAAACTTCTCCTTTGTGGCCCGCGCAGGTGCACTATTACTGAGCTCGTATTACCTTCTACTTAGCAAGACATAAGCACGCAGTTCTCAGCTGGTTTAGAGTCTAATTACCTGGAGATTTACTTTCCGTACAGTAACCAGATGGGTCTTCGTGTGTCAACTAAATGAAATGTGTTGACTCAGCACATAGAGGTGTTTCTTCAGAGAGAAATGTGAGGACTGGATCAGTAAACCTACACAACTAAGTGTTTCTGCCTTGTGTGAGTTGCCAAGGGGTGCTTCTCAGCCCTTAGTAGGGATTTGGTGCAAGAACAGATTCTCACTGGTAAAAAACACCTTAGGATGTGTCTTTGTCAAATATCTGCTAGTGGAAGAAGTGCTTAACTCAGCAGTAAAGGATCAAGTTGCCAAAACACAGTTCAATGTGGGTACGCGTTGCTGTTTGGTCTCTTGCTTGTTATTTTACAATCAAGAGGGATTTTGTGTGCGTGTGTTAGTGCAATTCTAGGTCAATGCATACAACTGCTGCTTTGAAAACTTGACATACTTAATCCACTACAAGCCAAGGATGGAGTATCTGAAGCTATTCCTTACTCAGACACTGCTGGCTGTGATTTTAGGAGCAGAGCATCTTAACAAATGGGAGGCTGTCAGCTAATGCTTGTTTGACTGGTGCTTTTTTTGTAATCAGTCTGACGTTATTCAACGAGGGGCTTTTTTTGAGGCAGGCTTCCCAGCTTACCTGAATCATCCCTGTGCTTGAGAACCTGAATTTCCTTGTGTTTGTCGCAGACCCGGGTGCAGAGATGGCATTGTCCAGCCTTCTGGTACTGTCATTTTCTAATTGATGGGTTAGGACATAAAAATAAAGCTGAAGGCCAGGCCCGTCAAACTGGTGCACCTGTGTTTAGAGGCATTTAGGAACGGGCTTATTTTTAGAGCTGCTGAACATTCCTGCTCCCTGTTCTTGCTGACTTCAGAGATTTCAATGAGAGATGGAAGGTGCTTGAAAGGAGGTTTTTTATGGAGGAAATTCAAGTCCACAACATCTTTGGAGATTTTTTTTTTTGCTGCTGGTGCACACTCTTTTCCTTTAATGATTCCAGTTGTCACTGTGTTCCCATCTGCCTCCCAGTGCCAGGCAAGGAGTTTGGCTAGATCTTTGAACTGTGTTGTCACAGAAGACAGTAATTAAGGTGTTGTCCTTGTCGCTTTAGGCTTGAGGCAGGTGACTTGTTTGATTCCTGCTGCGAAGCACACATAAGCACAAAGTTTGTGTGTCCACTTCAGCCTTTCTCACCTCGGGTGAACTCACAGATAACAAACTCTCCTTCCTAGGCAGTGAATGAATCATTTCTGCCTTTGACTTTGTGGCCCACTTGTGAAGTTGTTTCTGCAGCTGGATATCCCAGACCCACTGTGAACCAGCTGTGGCTTTTTTCTGATTTACAAAAAGTGGGGAGATCAAAAGCTTCAGTGTGGTGCTTTTTCTTGGGCAGGGCAAGAAACATGATTATGTAATTCCCACCCTTTTCACTTACTGATGCGTGCTGCAGAAAGACTAATAGTCACTTCATCATTAAACAGAGCTGCCTGAATGTACTTAGAGGAAGCAGTTTCAACATTTAACGTACTGCGCCAACAATTCGGGACCTCTTTGCTCATGGCAGCTGCCTGAGATCACTTATTACTAACAGGAGTGTTGTCCAATCTTCAGTAAGACTTTCTGCTCACATTTGGGTCTCCCTCCTGCTGTCATTGAGGCAGGTTGTGTGTGAGACTGATAAAAGGGCATTTGCACTTGAGGAACTGAGAGACTGCTGCAAATAACCTGTGTGTGTGTGTGTGTTTAAGATGGGTACAGAAACCTTCAGTGACACTGTGGTGGATAACTGAAATGGAGTCAGCACTTTCAACATGATAACCTCTGCAGTTACTTTAATTCATTTGTGCAAGTGTATCTTGGATGGTTATATATAGAATTAAGATTAATGAGCTGAATGTGCTAACGATAGAACTCCCTTGGCTTTCTTGGGTTATGGCACGACTGAATTAAAACCTTTGATGCAGAATGCACACACAAATAAATGTAGTTACCTTTGATTTTTTTTGTTGTTGTTTGGTTGTTGTTCTGTTTTCACCAGCGGCAAGTTGTTTTCTTTTTGTATGTGCCTGGGATACTGTACTATTGCTTTCAGAGAGCTGCCCACACCCAGCACAAAAGTGCAAAGGGAAAAGCAGAAATGTTTATTGTACACTTAAACTTAATTTTACTCACAGCTCCATAGGTATATACCTTTGTAGTATTAAATTCAGCGTACTGGTGTAACTAGCTACAAAACTTGGCTTAATCGCTTTCTTTTTAGTTTTACAAGCAATGTAAATACACAATTCAGTTTATTTTGGCTCTTCTCACTGCTGAAGGATAATACAACTTAAACGAGCCCTTCCTGAAGGGCCATGGGTTAGTGGTGGTCTTGGCAGCGTGCGATGAGTGGTTGGACTTGATCTTAAAGGTCTCTTCCAACCAAAACAGTGCTGTGATTCTATGACTTGTGCAGGAGGATCCAGGGCATCTCTTGTAGGATGCGGAACAGAGGCAGGTTTTACTTGCCCTGAGCTGGAATTCTTCAAGCTGCAGGCTTTCAGAATAAACTGCCTTGCAGCGCCTGACAAGTCAGAGACGCCTAGAATACAAGAAGCCGAAGTCGAGCGAGAAATAATTAACCGAATACAGTCGCGCAAGACTTTCTACCGCGAATGCCCGCTGTAATCTGACTGTTAGAGGTAAAAGGAGTGCTGGAAGGTAACGGCTGGTGCCCAGCCGGTGCTGCACGGCAGCGGGAACGCTGTTTGGTCGAGGGTGCGGGTGCGGGACGGTGCGGGACGGTGCGGGTGCGGTGCGGGACGGTGCGGTGCGGTGCGGGACGGGGCTGCGAGGGGGCGGCTGCCACGGGCTCCGCTGCCCTCTGCCGCCCCCCGGCCCTCACTGCACGGCAGCGCCTTCGCTCGACGCCCGACAAAGCCCCGTGTCATCAATGACAGGTTATTTTAATGCCTTGTCCGCTCCGGACGTGTTAGAAACGAAATGATTTTATGGCTTCCTATAAAGCCAGGAGGAAGGCTCGGATCTTACAGGTCCTCCTGTGTTCCGTGTTACTCGGTGGATGTCTGCGCGCGGACAGAACCTGGCTTGGCAGGTGGCTGGAGCGGGGAGGCATGGTGCAGCCATCAGCTGTTTCTGTTGAGAAAGGAGTTGGTCAGAGTGTCTGCAGCCGGGAATTTATCTCAACCGGTTTGTGTCACCGCTCAGGACAAGTGCCAGGAAGCAAACCCGTTGTCAGACTTTACAAGAAAATGGATCTTAAATCACTGAAGGCATTTTTTTTCACTTCCTCTTCCAAAGTGCTGCTCTCCCAAATGGTGTGTACTCAGAGATCATAAGCAAAATATGGATTTTACATATGGGTTCAGGCATAGGTCATCCATCTTCTGTTGCTAAGCTGTACAGAAGATGTCTCTGAGAAGAAATCACTGCCCAACGGGTCAGGGTAAACTCTAACGTGCCACACAGTGGTACAGCCCCAGAAGAGCTAAGCTGCCTTTAGCATTGTGGGTTTCTGTCCACTGTGACCAGAAGTCATCTGTCAGGACAGCTCAGCCAGCCTAAAAGTACTGAGTCAGCTCCTGCTTGGGATGCTGTATCTGTCTGATACTGTCTTCTGCTGAGCAACTGTGTTAGTGGATCAAATTTAAAAAGCATGAACATGCTTCCTAGCTGCCTGGGGGTAGAAAAAGATGAGAAGCAGCAATCCCAGCATGATGATTTTTATCCTTTTGTGGTTTTGTGTAGTCCTGTAAAACATTGCCACAGAGAAGTAGAGCACAGAGCAGGAAATTTAAGCCTCCCTTGAACAGGCTAGCTTTCCTTAACTTCCTTTCAGGAGTCCTTTACAAGTAGTTGTTGAGTTCCCAGGAAACACTGACCTCAGCTGTAACCTATCCATCAGGAAAAGCTTGCCACCGCCATTGTGGTTCAGATAACTCAGATCAGGTAGTGATCAATCTCACCAGTTTTCTTGTAAGGGTGAAAGGCAGCACATCTTTGAGACATGTTAGAATCGTGAATAACTCAGGCAGCCCCTTGAGTTTTCCAGCTGAAGTGGAAAATGTTGATTTGGTTTTGTTTAGGGGATTGGGGAGGTATTTATTTATACGCTCATGAACTGAATTCCTCCTCACTAGCCTAGCTTTGAGCTGGTAGTAACGTTCAGAGCTCAGAACTGGGATCCAGAATGAAATCTTCTGATGTCTGACAGCCTTCTACTCTCAGTGCTGTTTTGACAGAGGCAGGAAAGAAAACAAATCAGAAACTATCTGCCTGCAAAATTCATTTCTACCTCTGTGTCATCTTTCACCTTGATCTTTAAAGATTCACAAGGAGTGCTTAAAAGAAGAAAAGAATCTACCACGTGGTAATGCTGGTAGAGCTTTATAAGTATGAGATCACGTTCCTCTGGGTCCTCCTGTAATTAAGGCAAGTACCAGTAGGTTCAGTTCTTATTTTAGGTTGTATATGGAAAGTAGGTGCCTTGTACAACTAAATGTACTCGTTACACAAACAAGGGACATCTGCATTTTTGTGTGCAGAGACCTTGGTGGCTGCATGCCTGTCACTCCGTATTCCAGAAGTGGAAATAGGAAGTAGCAGTGCTGTATTGAAGTTTCTGGTTTAGTGCTCTGGTTAAAGCGGTCCAGCTAGATTGATTGACCTTGACAAGAACGTTAGAAGCAAACATTGGTTCAGGGGAATGGCTCTTGGATTTCTTGAGCTGCGTTTTGTGCTGAAGTGCTTGTCCAGTGACACCCAGAGAATAACAGGTAAAGGAGCATTTCTGGAGCTCTTTGTTTATCTTGCAGACTCCACGGCAGATTTCATTACCTTGCCCCCTCTCATTTCTTCTTTACAGTTGGGATGATACTGCAGGTCTGTGTCTGTATGCTCTGTTACCTTAATCTGATTTTTGGTGGAGTTCCTCTCCAGGTTCAGTGGTAGAAATTAGGCATGTGTGCTCCTTTTGGTGCTGAATGTGGCATGCACATCCCTGGCTGCACGCAGAAAAGTGAGCTGACAAATACTGCTTTCAGCAGAACTTTGTTTGCCACTGTCTGCTTTTTTTAAGATGGGTCAGTGAAACTTGTATCCTGATAATGTGTCTGGGTATAGAGTTCAGGTTGTGGAGTCTCCTCTGGAGGTCTTCAAGACCCGCCTGGACGTGTTCCTGTGCAACCTGACCTAGGTGGAACCTGCTTCTGCAGGGGGGTTGGACTGGATGATCTCTAAAGGTCTCTTCCAACCCTTAACATTCTGTGATTCTGTGTGTGCCTTGGGTAAACAGGATGGAGCTGTGCCTGCAGTAAACTCAAATGGTAAATAAAGGGAGAGTATTGTAGGCAGAATTACTGGCTATTATAAACAGGAGTAAAAATTTCCTTCTCTTTAGAATCTGCAGAGATTCTGGTTGAAAATGGGTTTGTGTGTACCAGAAAGCCACAAGCCAGCCTCACCCATTGCCTGAGTGCAAACTCTTTTTTTCTACGGTACTGCTGTGATTCAAGACATAAAATTACATTGGAGAGAGGCTGTGTACTCCAGCTGTGCCTCTCTGTTGCTCTGCACCCTGTGCAGGCTGGTGCCTTGCACTGAGCATCTGCCACTGCCCACCCAGGAGAAAAGAGTTCTTGAGCTCAACCCACACAGGGCAGCAGTGGAGATTCATTCTCTGTGGCATGCCATTGGCACTTGGATTCCTCCTTCAGCTGTTAAAGTGGATGCTTTTTCTTCTGCTTAATCCCACTCATCACTCTCTCCAGAAGCAACATGTGTGCAGAGACTGTAGTTTCCCAGGGGCACTTCAGCTGCACATCTGTCTGCTTTCCTGCCTAAACATGCTTTCATTTAGAAGGGCTGTCTTGGCTGGACAGTGTTCTGTCTGAGATCTCAAGTGTGTTCTCTAGAAATCAGAGGTTTTTAACTAAATATCTGTGTATACATGTCAGTAAATAGTGCTTTGAGATACTGAAGATTCCCTCCTGAAAGAGTCAGGGTGATGTGCTATTGTGTACCTCACCTAAAGATGGGATGCAAATGTGAAGTCTCCAAAAGAGGATGTTGTGCAGAAGTTTCTTTGGTGCCTGAAGTGTAGCAGGGATCAGGTGTGTGCTGTAGAAGTGAATCCCCAGTGCTATCTGCTTATCTGCCCTTTGATTCATGTCGTGGAACAGACTCAGGAGTTTGCAAACTGGATCCCTTCCAGATGAAGCACTTCAAACAACGATGTGCTCCAGGAATGCGTGTAGGAGTGTGCGCTGGCTCTTAATGGGTAATCAGTACCCAGGGCCAGACTAGAGCTAGCCTGAAATGCAGTATGAGCACTGGCTCTTCCTCCTACAGGTCTGCTCCCATTGTGGTATATTTCCTATGATTGTGCACTTAGTCATAAGAAGCTGATAGCTTGCTACTTAAAACCAATCTCTCTCCATTTCTGTTACTGCTGGCAGGGATGTACACCCTTAGCTGAAGGCCATGTGTTGCAACTTCATGCCTATCTGGATGACAACCCAGAAGTCACCATGAATGAACAAACAGGGATTGTCTTTAGCCACAAAGAGCCCTAAATACTATTCCACCACAGCGCTGGAGTTACCAAACTCCAATGTCAAAAATAGAAGATGACATTGCAAATGATTTATTTTAACTCAAAATAGTAATTTCCTTATTGCACACCCACCTCTCCCAGCTCCATTTATTACCATGAGGATGGATAAACCAACACAAACAGAAAAAGATGCTGATGTGCCAAATATAGCAGAGAGGTGGATTAGGAACAGTTAATTTCTGACAGAATGTACCCCGTGCTATTATCTAGGTCAGTACAGCTTGGGAGATGCCCTATATAACTGACGGCCACAGGAGCCCATCTTGCCTGTTGTCCATTGTGAGTGGGAGAGAAGGAGGAGGCAGCTGGTGAAGCATCACAGGTTCTCAGCCAGACTTCTTCAGGCTGTTCATCTGTGGCTCCCTGTTGAACCTAACCCGAGAAAACGGGTGGTCAGGTGAAATGTTTCTGTGCATATTCCTCTCTGCTGCAGTTTGGAGAGGAGCTTTTCCAGCTTGTGCTGTTCAAGGACCTGGTGGAGGGGAGAGCTCTGGTTCTTTTGGGAGGGATCAGGTAGCAAGCTTCCTGAGAGCTTCCAGCTTCTGTTAAGGAGGGTGGGGGGGTTACAAGTAGTCAGACAAAACACCTGGGTCCTGGGTCTTTTCTGGTCATGGGCCTCTGAGTTTGTGCACACTCACTGCCCCTTTCTCAGGGCTGTGTAGTGGGGGAACCAATGTGCCCCCATGAAGGGCTTTGGCCTTACTTCATCCGTCTTTGCAGACACCGATGCTTCCCGGTGCTGCTGCTTTCAGTCAGATTGACCTCCTCTCCCGAGAGGTGGAAGGGTTGGCTCCTGGGCGGCAGATGCCCCTTTCTTTCCTCTCACCTGAGCCTTCCCGGTGCTCTTCATTACTGAGGTAGGCAGGGGTGGATACATCTCTCGATGTCATTGCACAAACTGCCCAGAGTCACGCTGGGCACAGTTAACACAAACACCCTCGCACACTGCTGGCATAATGGGATTAAACCCAAACCAGGGGTGTAAAGGAGTGCACATTAGGTATACAGCCAGTGGATGTGGCCACAAATTCAGATGCCTCTGGTATTTAATTAGGTGTGTGGGACGAATTGCTTGAACTCCCTGCATTCCCCTGTCTCTTTTGCTGTTTGTGCAGCTTAAGGCCTTGCTCCTGATTTCACCTCAGCCTACTTGTCAGCTTGCAGCCACATATTCAGCATGATTTGTGAATATATTCCGGAGTGCCTGACAGCACAAGCAGGTCGTCTCAAGTGTGCAGCAACACCTAGGTGCTTTAGGGACACAGATTCTCCCGATTCCCACCTGAATTCCTCCAACGGTCCTTCCAAAAGGCAGCATCAAAGAACAGTGGGTTTGCAGTCACTTGTATTCCCAGCTATGGAGAAATCTCAGAGCAATTTAGTTTTGTTGCATCCTAAAGGCCCATCACTGAAAAAGAGCAGCCTGGCACTGTATTCCCAGTAGCCAGTAAGCACATCATCCCTCTTTGTTTCTAAATATAACTATGTTCCCTAATATGCCCATGTTCTGTTTTTCTTTAATTATTTGTTCCACTTCAGTGGCTTCCCTCAGATTGGTGAGAGTCAGAGAGAACTATTAGGAACTTCCTAATTACGATGATATAAATATAGGAGGCCTCATGCTCCCAACCTGCTGCATTTCAGCTGCGCAGCGACCAGTGTGTGCTGCCTGCTGTGTTACAGACGGCTGATTTTTTGTCATCTCACAGGCGGCAGAATGGCTGGTGGCTTTTCTTTTTGTCAGCAATAAACAAAATATCAAGAGATTTGTTTCGTATTGGATTTTAAGATCTGTATGTTGGTTCAATCTGCACCGTTTCTCATTGTATTTCTGCTTCAACGTTCCTGCAGTTTTGTAAAGAGTTAAATCCTTTCATTTAAAAGGCACTTTTTTCCCACNGGATTCCAGCCTGGATGTCTCATTTGCCAAACCCTGGCTTTGTTTCTGTGTCATTACAGATTCCCTATGCAGCAAGCCTGATCAGGAAAGAAAAGCTCGGTGCACACCTCAGCAAAAGCTAAAGGTGAGCTTGTGAAAGAAGAGACTTTACTCTGCCCAACCCATCCGTCTTGTTTTTCTTTGCAGCCATTGCAGGCAGCTTAGGGGGTCGTTCTGTTGCTTGATGTCACCGATTCTGGTGTAAAACCCTGGTGTGTGGAGGTGGTGTGCTACGGTCTAAAGCTGATAACTGACATGACACACAAATTATGAGGCTTCCCTGGTGCAGGACGTAGTGTTCAGGGTTGAACCTGAGCACTTGAGCACTGTGCCTTCAGTGGGAGCAGGGAAATGCATTGGCATACATAATGTGGTAAAATTTCACACATGGGCAGGTGGGTATGAGGTTTTCTTCCCATAATGGAGCTTTTTAAGCCCTAGGAAAGAGCAGTTTGGGAGCCTTATAGAAATACATTGACACTGTCTTCTGCAGTTCAGTCTCCTGCAGCTGACAGTTACCCCAGTGCCCATGTAGAGGATCTTGCTAAACCCAGTGCTGCATTTTTGAGGAGTGTTTTTGAAGCCTTCAATTAGAAGAAACACCACCTCTGTCATCAGTGGGCCAGGAGAGTCCCATTTCAGGTGCTAAGGTGTTAACATTTAAATTACCTTCTCTTTTTCCTGGTAAAACAAGGAGATTAGAGCTCGGAGACAGAGAGGCAAAAAGCCTGTAGCCCTGTTACTATAAAATGTGGCTTGTGGATTCAGTGAATAGAATCCCTGGAGTAGGTGGATTAGAAAAAAAGAAGCTATTAATATGTAGGGACTTAGTAATGTACAAAGCAGAGATACTCAAGAGAAAGACTGGGACATCTGAGAAGCGTTTAATAACATAGGTGATGGAGGTTTGCCTGAGCCATGGAAGAAGCAGATACTTTAAAACATCAGAGGTCAGTACGGAGTAAGCAGATAGCCAATATCCGTGGCCTTGAGCTCTGCCTGCTGAGATAAGGAGATTAATCTAAGCATCAAGTTGGTCTAGTTTGCCCTCTTGTGCATACTCTCTTATTGCCTGCCAGCATTTTCCAGTGGAGTCTACATTAATCTGAGCACTGATTTAAAACAGATTCAGTGATATTAAAACCCCGAATAAAACAGTGTGCCTCCTCAGATGAGAACCAGCAGGTCCAGCCCTGAGCACCTTGTCCAAAGCACCGACCTACAACAAAAGACTGCCTTAGGATGGCAGAGTGACAGGCATCTGATGAACAGCACCACTTATGCCCAGTATCAGGTTGTCATCAGCCCACCACCCCTGCAAGGAGGGTGCTAGCATCACAGCCAAGAACATTACCTGCCTGTTTGCTGAGAGTGGGAAGGGATGGATCTTGTTCTGTTTTTGTTTCCAGTGACACACCATCCCTCCAGACAACAGGGATTTCTCTAAGTAGGCCCTAGTGCTTTTGAAAGATTAGTCGTTACTTAACTGCTAAGCTAAATCAGTCAGGCAGAGAATCACAACTATATTGTTCAGAAGCAATTTCAGATTCTCATTGTGCTAGGCAGAAAAGAGTTGCCTGGAAAAGAAACGTGTGTATGCACAGACATACCCACACAATGCACCCAGGGGGTGAAGAACCCTCTGCATTGTGGAGCAACCACTCACTTAACACTCACTTAACACTATGTTTCTCAGCTACTGTTGCTGGACTTCAGGTTCTTTTCCACAGCAGGTTTTGTGTTTAGTCATGCTCTAGTCAGTTATAATTTGTTCTTCATCTTTAATATGAGTAGGGCAAGGAAGAGGGGGAATGTTGCTGGGGAAGGGTCTGGAAGCACAAGTCTGCTGGGGAGCAGCTGAGGGCCCTGGGGGTGTTCAGCCTGGAGAAGAGGAGGCTGAAGGGAGACAGGAGCACTTTCTGCAACTCCCTGTCAGGAGATTGTGGCTGGGAGGGGGAGAATTGATCTGTGCTCCCAAACTACAAGTAACAGAAAAAGAGGAAACTACCTCAAGCTGTGCCAGAGGAGGTTCAGACTGGAATTGAGAAACAATTTCTTCCCCAAAGGGCAGTCAATCCCTGTCCCAGGCTGCCCAGGGCAGTGGTGGAGTCCCCATCCCTGGAGGGATCCCAAAGCCATGTAGCTGTGGGGCTGAGGGACATGGCTTAGTGGTGGCCATGGCAGTGCTGGGGCAATGGTTGGACTTGATGATCTCAAAGGTCTTTTTCAACCTAAGCAATTCTGTGATTTCCACATGACTGTACAGATGCTAACTAGCAAAGTCTCAGAGGATGCTTCTCAAGCAGGTGACTTTACGTGTATCCCTTTTTCAAGGGCTGTAAATNAATAAAAAAAAAACAAAACACCAAAACAAAAATTTTAAAAAAAAATGCCTGTCCTGGATCTTTTTTATTTTTCGTTGTTTTTTTTTTTTTTTTTTGGTTGTACCAAAGTTTAAAGTCTGTGTGTTTTTAGAAGGACTGCTGAACTTGATAGAGAACAATGCTTTCGATGACTCGAAACGCTTAAAGCCGTGGAAGGAGCTGTCGGTCCTTTCCACACCACAAACACTGACAACGACATCTGCCAGATCATCTTTTGCTTTTGAATAGTGGTTGTTTTATGGAATGAAACGCGTGTCTTACCGGGTGGGCCATGTCCACGTTGAGATGGATGGGTGGATGGGTGGATGGATGGACGGACGGACGGACAGATGGATGTTTGGATGGATGGATGGATGCATAGATAGAGCAACATTAGCCATACACAGTGCTTTTTAAAAGCCGATTGGGGATTCTCATACCTTTCTCCCTCTCCTCCACCCTTTTCCTTCTCTGGTATTTTGACTGCTGGAAGAATTATGATAGTACCCCTCGGGAAATATTTTACAATTTAAAATTGAGTGTAATTAAGAATATAATCACTGTTATCAAAAAAAAAAAAGGTATTTAACTCTGTTGTAGTTTCTTTATCATTCATGTGAATAAAAGGTCTATAATAAAACAAAAAAAAAAAGAAAACTATGAGATAATAGTTGAACTTCTCTGTAATTTAATGCTCTGCTTACTCCACTAAAGAACTGGGGAAATTGTGCCCTCCCCCAAAAAAATCTTTTTAGAAGTATTTGAACTCACAAATGCTGTGTCGAGGTATTTCATGGCTGTTTAGATAATGTTTGGAAGTAGGAAGCCAGGAATCACAGAAACATAGAAGACTAAGGGTTGGAAAGGACCTCTAGAGATCATCTTGTGGATCCACAGGAATAAAGGGAAACACGCCAGAGTCAGTCAGCTTTTGGAGATGCAGCCATAGCCTTCTAGGTCTTTTCCTGACGACATGCAACATCTCCTTTGCCAGTGCTTCCCTGAATGAAGCTCATCTTCATCCAAAAGGTCCCAGTCCCAAACATGGTGACACCCTGAGCATTTGACTGCATGGAAGATCATCCAATACATCACCAACTGCATCTGAAAGCAATTTCAGACATCCTCAGCAATTGGATGTGTTGCAGAGCTGCTCTCTCAATAATCCCCTTGTTTCCAGAAAATCCCCAGGAGATTAAATCACAGAGTCACAGAATCCTAAAGGTTGGAAGAGACCTTAAAAGATCATCCAGTCCAACCCCCCTGCCACAGCAGGACCACCTAGAGTAGGTCACATAGGAACTCGTCCAGGTGGGTTGGAATGTCCCCAGAGAACGAGACTCCACAGCCCATCTGGGCAGCCCCTGCCAGTGCTCCCTCACCTCAATAGGGAACAAAATCTTCCTTGTGTTTCTTTGGAACTTCCTCTGTTCCAGCTTGTCCCCATTGCCCCTTGTCCTATCATTGGCCATCACTGAGAACAGGCTGGCTCCATCATATACTTTTGACCTTGACTTGTATAGCTGCAAACATACTGTAAAATAAGCATTATATTTCTTTTCTTATTGCAGGGAACCAGCAGGAATAATGAAAGTGGAATCTCAAAGTTTTCTGCATGTGTGTCTTGTGCTTTAGACATCAAGTTGACAGGATCTTGGTCATTGATAAAACTGCCCTGAAAACTGAATTTATTGAGGCAGGTTGTGATCATGGTGTTGAGTGTTCTGCATGGTTTTTGAAAGTACCTACACTTTACATGTTCTGTCTGTGATCAAAACAGCTCAGCACAGTATCATGGTGACTTGCTTGTGGTGACAGATCAGAGAGTCACTATTGCCTAATGAACAGCAGAAAAGCTTCTGTACCGGGCATTTGCCAAGAAATCACAGAATCTCAGGGGCTGGAAGGGACCTGGAAAGCTCATCCAGTGCCTATCCCTCTGCCAGAGCAGGACCATCTAGAGTAGGGCACACAGGGACTCGTCCAGCTGGGTTGGAATGTCTCCAGAGAAGGCGACTCCACAGCCCATCTGGGCAGCCCCTGCCAGCGCTCCCTCACCTCAACAGGGAACAAAATCTTCCTTGTGTTTCTTTGGAACATTCCTCTGTTCCAGCTTGTCCCCATTGCCCCTTGTCCTATCATTGGCCATCACTGAGCACAGCCTGGCTCCATCCTCCTGACACCCTTTACAAATTTGTACAATTTCTCAGTACAGCCTGAGAGGTCTGGAAGGCAGAGGAGGAAAGCCACAGCCTGTTTTTGTGCCCTTCCCTGTTGTAGTTTGCTTGTGTAGTTGGTGAGCTGACAAGATTCAAATGCGAAATTTGCTGACCTGGCAGCATTCTGGCTTCTGTAGCACAGAAAAAAAAGCAATGAAAATGTCAGAAAAGCTGGACCAGGCCAAAAGTTCACCTTTACCTTGTTCCCTGTAGTAGATGAAATCAGATAGTTTATAAAAGCACGCAAGCAGTTAGAGATACATTCCCAGAATATTGTTTTAGCATCTAATGATTTACAGCTCATGGGTTTTCAAATCTAGACATGATGTCTTGTTTTTAATAACCCTTGATGGATTTTTATTTCCATAAACTCGTCCAGTGACTTTTTAAAACCTAGGCACGCTTTTAGCAGCGAACAGCATCCTGTGGCAATAAGCTTCACAGCTTAAATGCAGGTTGTGAGGGGAAAAAAAAAAGCAAACCACCAGCTTCTGATGTTTGGAGCTGTCACCTCTCAGCCTCATTTTATGCCCTGGGCTTCTTGGACTGGATGAGACCAATTGCTCTGTCCACCTTCTCCATGTCAGTCAGTGATTTCATAGGTATTTATTGAAGCCTTTTTGGATGTCTTTTATCCAGGCTGAAGAGCCATAGTCATCCCTCAAGCAGAAGCAGTCCCATAGCTTTGTAGCCTTCATGTACCTTTCTCTTAGAGACATAGGTTAGTGGTGGCCATGGCAGTGCTGGGGAACGGCTGGACTCAATAAGCTTAAAAGCCTTTTGCAGCCTCAACCCTTTTCTGATTCTGTATGCTTTTTGAGATGGAGAACTAGCTGAATAGAGATTGCAGGATATAGGATGCTATATAGATTACGGTGCAGAGTGACACAGTGATAGTTTCTGTGATGAATGAACTCGGCTGGAGTGTGGTGGTAAAATGTCTTACCACTATAGATCAAAAATTTTGCCCAGACATAAAGAAATCCTGCTGCTCAATAAGAAATTACTGCTCTAATGGCTTCTGAGTGCCAGAGCTCCTGGATGTGGTCAGCCATGCAGAGTAACCTGTTGTCCTGCACCATTTGAGAACCAGCCTGGTCAGGCCCAGGAGGAGACATGAGAGATCTACAGCAGATTTATTTGTTTTCTACTCCTTGCAGACCATCGCGTTCCCCAGTGACTTTCCACAGGCAGCAAGTAATGTGTCTGTATCTCGCTAAAGTTGTAAAACTGTGTCTTAAATGCATGGTTCACACAAGTGACAGAATGGATATGCAACAACATATCAAATTGAATGGTCAAACTCGAAATGTCCGACTTGCACTTAGTTTGTTATGCTGAACTGCTAGGTCAGGAAATGGAAGCTCCACTTGTCTGGTTTGTCAGTGATCAGCAAGATTTTCAGTGGGATCTCAAATGGCCTGAGAGTTGGGTAGAGAGGAACCTCATGAGTTTCAACAAGGGCAAGTGCACAGTCCTGCACCTGGGGAGGAACAACCCCCTGCACCAGGACAGGCTGGGGATTGATCTGCTGGAGAGCAGCTCTGCAAGAGACAGACCTGGCAGTGCTGGTTGATAATAAACTGACCATGAGCCAGAAATGTGCCCTCGTGGCCAAGAAGCCAATGGCAGCCTGGGGGCATCACGAGTGTGGGCAGCAGGGCGAGGGAGGTTCTTCTCCCCCTCTGTTCTGCCCTGCTGAGGCCTCATCTGGAGTCCTGTGTCCAGTTCTGGGCTCCCCAGCTCCAGAGGGACAGGGAACTGCTGGAGAGAGGCCAGTGAGAGACCACCAAGATGATCAGGGCACTGGAGCATCTTTCATACAAGCTGCAGGAACTGGGGCTGTTTAGTCTAGAGAAGAGGAGACTAAGGGTGGATCTCATTAATACTTCAAGTATTTGGAAAGTGGATGTTAAGAAGATGGGGCAACACTTTGTTTCTGTAGTGTGCAGTGACAGGACAAGGGGTAAAGGACAAAAGCTGGAATACAAGAAGTTCCACTTAAGGAAAAACTTTACTGTGAGGTGAGGGAGCCCTGGCCCAGGCTGCCCAGGGAGGGTGTGGAGGCTCCTCCTTGGGAGGTTTTCAAAATCCACTTGGACATGCTCCTGTGTGACCTGATCTAGATGGACAGAGGGGCTGGACCAGATGATCTTTAGAGGTCCCTTCCAACCCCTACCATTCTGTGATTCTGTGATCTACAGACCACAACTGCAAATTGAAAGAATGTCTCTGAATTAGTCATGAATTAAGTATTTTGATTTGAAAACATCATCTCTCACACTGATAAAGCTCAAGAACGTGATCCTAGAAAACAAACATGGATCAGCCACCGCCTGAACAAACCTACTTCATTAAACATCCAAGGGAGCTTCTTATCACCAGTTTCCTCTTGTGTGCTTTGCTCTTGTGACAAGCTTTGTACACATTAAAATGATGAAGGTCCCATTTAACACTCGTGCTTTGCAGATTCAACCCTCAACTTTTTCACTGGAGAAGACAAAAAAAAAAGGTTGCTGGAAGATATAAGCAGTAGTTGATACAGTTGTATATGCAGTACATGTACCCTTAGGCTATGTCTGTACTAACATTCCTCTGTACTTGAAGATGATAGAAAGCTACCCAGAAACAGTGTGGAATCTTTTTCTCTGGAGGCCTCCAAACCCATCTGGACATGTTCCTGTGCCCTCTGATCCAGAGGGACCTGCTTTAGCAGGAGGTTGGGCTGGATGATCTTTATAAGTCCCTTCCAACCCCCACCATTCTGGGATTCTGTATGTGATCCTGTGACCCTGTGAACTCACCTGTGGACTTAAATCATTGCAGAGGCTCTGTCAGGGCTGTGTCTGAGCTCCCTGATGTGCAGCTCTTGGCATGGATGGCAAGTCAGCCCAGTCCTGGCAGAGGATGTGAGGTGAGAGCTGAGGCTTTCCTGGAGCGGGTGCAGCATTTTGGTGCCACACAGGAATGATCCCATGGTTTATTTACTGGCATAGCATATCCTGTATTGTTGCTGTCCTTAATGTAAAATGAATGTTGTGTTAGTGTGAAAATAAACATTAAGCTTTTCTTACACACAACGTGCAGTTTGTCAACGACTTTAAGAAACTGGTGTCCTTGACCAAATATCACTTCTGCAGCTGTGGCTGCAAAAGAAGCCAAAGGTAACAGCTATATTATAATCTTAGTTTTAGCCTTTCTTTCCTCAAAAATCCCTAAGAATGGGATTACTGAGCTGTGATTTGAATTTTCCTTGCTGCTTGAATGAAAAACAGATCCTATACGCTCATTATCGAATGAGCCATTTTTTTTTTTCCCTGCACAAGAGTTGGGTTTCCATGAGCATCCCACAACATCTCCAAGCTCAGCTCTGTCCTTAAGGTGTGGTGGTGCTTTTCCACCACTTACGATTCACCTCATTTTCTTCTGAGGTACTTCAGCACAGTTATTTATGTTGGTAAAGGGATACTGCAAGCAAAAGCCTGAAGGCATGCCCTTTCCCTCACTTGAGAGCATGGGAACAGACCTTCTCTCAGGACTGTACTTCTAAGTGCCTTCAAACCATCTCCCTCAAAAAACTTTTTTTCTCTTTTGTTGACCTTGCTCTGAAACAGCAGGTGAAATCCAGTGAATCACAAATAAGTAATTTGAAGCTGACGGCGTATCTGAGCATTTACTGCTCTTGAGGTCCGTTACACTGACCCAGTAAATACCTTGATTGCATAAAGAATTTATCTCTGCATGAACAGGCCAATTAAAGGTGTTACAGTGAAGATGGGGAAGTTTTGTCTGAACTGGGTATGGAAAGCAGGATAAGGCCGTGCTAACGAATAAATAAAACCTCTTGTGTGTTTTTTTTCATGCTACTCATCAACTCTTGACTCTTCCTGTGTATTTTGTGAGGAATTAAAGCTCAGATTTAATCAAAATTTGTTCTTCCTTTTCCAAAGTTTTAATGTAAAACTTCAAGGCAGTTGTGCCAAAAGTTTTATATATATTTTGCAGTGTACAAAAAAACAGCAGCTTCTCATCAAAACTGTGTTTTTTAGGCTGTATTAACAAGGCATCAGCAAAAACACAGCTTGGCACTTTTACCCCTCTGGCTTTCAAAGCAGGATCTGTCTAAGCAGAACTGTTGGGAGAGCTCCTGTAGGATGATTCACTTTTCATATAATTTTCTGTAGCTCTTTTCCCCCTAAGGGGTTTGTCCGTGGAGTTTATGCCCAGATGAGCAAATTTATTTTGACTCAAATTTATCCAACTGGCTTGAATTAGTCAGTACATTTTTGAGAGGGCTTTTTTTTCCCCACTATGGTAGGATTATTCTTGATACATACACCAGTATCAATACAAAATGTTTCATCCCCAGACTGCCAGCCAAGTATTCACTAATAAATCCCAGAGCAGGTAAATGACATAGAGCTGCTCTAAGCAGCTCTGGCCATGCAGATGGCTCAGACCGCTGCTCGCTGTGCCATGTGTCTCTGCAGCCACGTCCACACTTGACTGCTTGCCATGGGCTTGTTTTGTTTGCACTATTCATTGCCAGTGGTGGACTGCACCCAATCCACGTGAGATAAGATGTTTCCGCAGGAAAGAGCTGCCTCCTCTGCTGCAGCTCCCTTCTCTGGGATCTCAAGCTTCTCCACAAAACTGAGTTTGGAATGAGGTGGATGTTGGGAGAAAAAAAGAAAGGAAAGGAAGGAAGGAAGGAAGGAAGGAAGGAAGGAAGGAAGGAAGGAAGGAAGGAAGGAAGGAAGAAAGAGAG
>WBNH01005399.1:19710-29970 GCA_013401255.1 Urocolius indicus
AGAAAGAAAGAAAGAAAGAAAGAAAGAAAGAAAGAAAGAAAGAAAGAAAGAAAGAAAGAAAGAAAGAAAGAAAGAAAGAAAGTTATAGATTCCCCCCTCAGAGATACTCAGAACATCCCATCCCATTGCTTTTTCCTTAATGTCACTGAAAGTTCAATGACAGTGAACTTCCACTGACAGGAGGTGTTTGTGGAGAAGAATGTGTCTCAGATACTTCTGTCATGTCTTCACACTGGGCAGGATGGAGGGCTTTATGTACCATTCAGGAGATGTTCGCTAGCTTGCAAGAGTGAGGTCTGCCATGTATTTGGCATCCTTTTCCCCACTGGGCATGGTTTGAGTGTCAATGAAATCACTACAGAGACTCCCATTGACTAATTGGCTCTGTCTCAAAGCCAAATAAAAGGTCAATGATGCCCTGGAGAAGAGAGAGAAGGTACTTACATACAGAGTGTTGTCCTCTATGGATGGTACAGAATGGCTAATCGGCGTGTGGTTTAACAAAAGAACCTCTCTGCATATCTGCCAGCCTGCTCTCTGCTGTTCAACACTCTGTAAAATCTATTTAATGTAGCTCATTCACTGTTTTCTTATGCCATAGAGCAGAACTCTCAGCCTTGACTGTTACCTAAATGTGCTCAGTGGTTTGGATTGTGGACACCTGAAACCCTGCCAATCAATCTCCAGGGGATCTGGAAAGGGGCTTTTGGTCCTGTTTGATACCACCAGTTAGGCAAGAAGAGCTGACACTGTTTTGCAGCTATTTATCCAGGCACAGCAGAAGAAAACATAAATCTCCATTGTTAGGTTTGAAATATCTGCCAGTCTGGAGTGTATTAATGTATCCTATGTGAATGTGTTAACACAAACAGAGCCTCCACCCTGGAACACCACTCCTTCTCTGATCACAAACCACAGCTAATCACATTTTCACACGAGATAACTCAGTGAAGTTGCCAGCAGTTCCTTCTGGCAGGGACAACTGGGAGCTTCTGCAGCGCAAAACTAGGTCCAGATATGTGGAGCTGTGACATCCCTCAAAGGCATGGGAAGAGGTGGGTGCTGCAGAGCAAGACTGATGATACCCTCCTGCCCACAGGGCAGTGAAGAACAGCTAAGCCAGGCTGCAAGAAGCGCCAAAAGGAAGCAGGTTTGAAATCCAGCTGTGTCTCCTGCTCTGCCAGAATGGTCATGAAAGGAATTGCTTAACAAAAGGAGTAAAGCCTCTCCTTGATCCACCTCTTTATTGATTTGCTCTAAATGGAAGAGATTATTCTGCCCTCATAAAAACCACAGAGGGAAGAAAGCAATCAACAGAAGCAAATGAAGTGAGCAATTAGTCTGGAACCCTTCAGACCAGCTTTACTTTCATGCAAGGTCTTAGCAGTGCGGTGCTGATGGAAGGATCTCCAGCAGTCACAAGGTAATCCAGAAATCTGTAATCTTGTTCTGCTCCAGATTTACTTTATCATGTCTAATTTTCTTAACTCTTTTTTTCCAAGCTGAAGGGTGAGACTGGGGCTCCCCTTAGGACATCTTACTGATGTGACTAAAAAGAGATCATGTCATGGAGGGGCCAGAGGTTGCTGTAGCAAGCAAATGATCTTCCATTTTCAGTAACACTTGGCCCAGGTCGCCATGCACTGGGAGAAACCTCATATGAGATCCTGAAACAGATTCTGGGACGGCATTTGAGTTTATTCACAGACACATGCAGCAACAGATAAGAGGCAAAGCCTGGACAGTCTGCTTAGTTACAAAAACATGCTGTCTGGTCCTGTTGTCTAAGCTTTGTAAGAGCAGAAGTAACTGCAAATCCCTCTGATTCGTGTTGAAAAGAAGGGTGATAGTTGTAGCAACACAGCAAGAGGTAATGGGTTTAAACTGAAAGAGAGGAGATTCAGACTAGATGGAAGGAAGAAATGTTTCAGGCTGAGGGTGGTGAGGCCCCTGCACAGGCTGCCCAGGGAGGTGATCAATGCCTCCTCCCTGGAAATATGCCAGGTCAGGTTGGCTGGGGCTCTGAGCAACCTGTGCTGAGCAACAGGATGTCTCTGCCCATGGTTGGGGGCTCAAACAAGATGGCATTTAAGGGTCATTCCAACCCTAACCATTCTGGGATTGTGTGATTCCGTGTCACAAACAGCATTTCAGTCTGTGCAGCATTTCAGAACTGGTGCCATTCTTCATATAAACGTGAGTAAGGGTTTGTCTTGTCTTTGTTTCCTGTAGGATTGTATCTCCTTCAGCCACTCTCATTTTTTTCTTATGCAACCTGTGGCTATGCAGATCTTTTCACGATAATTCCCTTTTAAATTAAGCTTATTGATGCAAAGAGGGCAGAATTTAAAGTGAAACATCTAGGACTTCAGATGCAAGCTCTTTTTTTGACCTGAGAACATAACAGCAGACAATTTATTCTTGACTTTATTAACTGGATGCCATAAATGGGTCTAAAATAAAGGTGCTGGTTTTGAATGTTAAGCTGTGACCTGAATGTTTGTTGGTTTTCTCTTTCAGGATGGCCCACGCTGGTGAAGAAGTTTTCCACAACACGGTGGTTTCCAATGAAGAAGGTGCTTTACTTTCCTGGCTGTTAGCATTTCAAATCAGTTTTGCAGTGTTTGTTTGTGTGGTGAAACTGCTGAGAGGCACCAAACAACCAACAGCAGTGTTATCAAGTATGTAAGATTAGCAGATAGTGTTGAATGGGGCTCAAAAGGAGTGAAGGAATCAGCCACATTACACCCCTCTCTGTTGGGGCTTTTAGAGAGGGAAGAAGATTGGAAATAAAAGGAGCTGCAACAGCAGAAAAAGAGAGGGAGACTTGGAGGCTGGGGTGAATGGATGGGGAATAAAAACCAAATTTCTCTCCTTTAAGTATGGGATCAAATCAAAGAGAAAAAAAAATTATGGAAGCAGATTGAGAAGTGTGGAAGTGGATGGAAAGTGCTGGCTAGAGAGGTAGTAAGATGTAGGGTCCTGCTATGGCTTTGCTGTGAACAGGTGGATAACAAGTCCAATAACATTGTGGTCTACCAGTGCAGGGAAGACTTTTCCACCTATTGAGCTGGGTTTCAATCTCAGCCTTGCAAAGCAGCTTTGCTTAGTACTTTGGTAGGCTAAGATTCATGAGTTAATTAACTGAGATGTGAGCCTTTTGGAGAAGAAGTAGTTCCCAGGAATACCCTGCTAGCACAGACCCTGCTCCATCCATGGTGTGCAGCAAAAGGACCACCAGTATTCACAGCCTGTGACAGCCTGAGCTGGTTTGACAGAAGCTTGCATTCCTTAAAGATACCTGTTGGCAAAACTCACCTGTGGTTTCCATACTCTCTCCAAGGTTCATCTCCATCTACTTATGAGATTATCATGGTGTCTCTCAGCGGGAGCCTCTTACTGTTGGTTGCCATCAGTGTAGCAATGAGTCTTCTCCGGAGGTGAGTATGTCAGGGCAGTAGGAGATCCTAAGGCTGCCAAGGACATGTGTGCAATGATGAATTCCTGCTGGAAGCAAATGTAATCAGGTAGCCCATGGAAAGAGCGTGCCAAACCCTGGTCCTCCCAGGCCCCTTCTCCAACAGCCTGCAGCAACATGCAATAACGGTGGCTGGAGAACTGCTACAGTGTGTGCTAGGGCAATACCAACCTGGAATCAATTTTCTTCAGCTTTAGTTTGAACGCATCTAGCCAATTGGTGAGGGCAATGGGGTCATAGATGTCTCTTACACTAAAGGGTAGATTAAGGGGAGAGGAAACAGTGGCCTCCATAATTAATGAAATCAGCTCTGCCCTGGCTATCAGTTTTATACTGCCATTAGTGAGGTCTTCTTAATTGGATTGAGCTCAAAATGCAAACAGCTCTTTGTGCTTATCTAATACTTAAGGGTTGGGTTTGCTTTGTTTCTGTTGTGCCAGGTGGTGTACATCAAACCATTTCTCCAAAGATCTCCGTACACCTGTGGTGGTGGAAAACACTACAGCAACGAACAAGAGGTCTGGTAAGATTTCAACAGTGCATTTGCCTGGCCCCGTGTGCATAAGTTACACTTCTGACAAGCAAACTGTATCTCCAGAGTTTACCATCTCTGAAGAGAGAATTTCCATTCCTGAGTTACCATTCTTCTCCTTTGTGTCCATCGCACCCCTCGACCCAGCGCCAGAGCAGTGATGGCCCACAGCTTCTTCCACTGGAGAGGAAAGCAGATGGAGGGCTGGGGGTTGTGAGCTGATGGACTGACAGCATGCGCCTTGTTTTCTGCACTACAGCTCTGGACTCTGAGCTTGTACCGCGCCAGTATTAGAAAAGGCAGGGAAATGGAAATTGTTAATGGGAGCGCAGAAAAAGCGTAGATACATCTACCTCACCTCTCTGATGTGTTGAGAATTTACTGTAGGGACCTATAACTTGCCATGTGATCTCTTTCAGTGGAATGAGTCCTGGAGAAAAAAAAAAAAAAACCACCAGAGAGGGGATTTCTGGAAATGTTTACAAAGATTTCCCAATCCCTCTGACTTGTGTGTGGATCCCACATGTTCTGCTGAGACCTAACTAACCTTTTGCACGTGGTCTCCTCCTAGCTGTAAGACTCTGTGGCTAATGTTATTGGACACACTGCAATCTCTTTTAAGTCACCAGGCCTATGATCAACTATTTTTACTTTTAAATCTGCCCACTTTTACAGCCCGAAGGAAGATAATGCCCATTAATCTTTGAACAGAGCGCTGCAGCTTTCCCAGCACCAATGACCTCTGCCTCTGGCTGACAGCAGCTTGCTTAAGTCCTGGCTGCTCTCCCCATTCAGGTGATGGTTACAGGGGACAGAGCAGCCTGAGATCTGGCACAGAAAGGGATAGGTGTGCTCCCTGGATCTGGACAGCCTAGACCAGCTTCATGCCTTTGGCTGGCTGCTGCTGGAAACACTGCAACATCTGCAGGACATGTATTTTTACATTTATTTCACCAACTTTCTTGGCCTACCTCCTGCATATTTTCCATACAACTAGGTGGACAAACAAAAGAAGTAGGAGAAAAGCCCTTTGTTTAGAGAGTATTCCTCCATAAGGACTATGGCATGGTCTCTTCCTCCAATGTTGCAGAGCACTGAAATATCTCCAGGATCAGGAAGGAAACTTCAGAGTTGCCAACAGTTTGGAGGAGTAGTTGGCATCAACCATAGAATCATAAGATCACAGAATGGCGAGGACTGGAAGGGACCTCTAGAGCTCTTACAGCCCAACCCCCTGCTAAAGCAAATTCCTCTCGATCAAGTCACACAGGAACACATTCAGGTGAGCCTGGAAAACAAATAGCAACGTTTAGCAAGGACTGTGCCTTAGCTAACCTCAGTGAAAGTAAGGCTCTCAGGGCTTATGTTTTCAAACGGGAGCCCTGAAGTCCACCTAATGTGTGAACAGGAAGGCTACAGCCTATGAATTTCCTCTTCTTCCAGGCTCAGATGGGGCCACCCGTTCACGAGGGAAGTTGTTAATGGAGAGTCTGGCCCTAGAAAGACACTTTGTGACACCAACACACTTGCGGAAATTCCCATATGGGATGCTTATCAAAACAGGGCAGGCACAGAAAGATAGATGAGGCTGTCCCACACAGACCTACACAGGCATTGGGCACTTCACAGCACTGAGTGCAAAGCTGGCTGGACTTCAGTCACCATTATAACACCTCCATATTTGTCCCAAAAAGGCAGTTTGGGTAACTTTTGTATGAGCAGAAATGGAACGCAGACGTGATTCTGAAAGTAGGGTATGTGTCCAGCCATTCCTGGCAAGGCTCAGCCACAGCAGGATCATTTCTCCTCTCCAATTAGACATATTCCCATTTAAAACTTTGGTACTGACACCATTTTCCATAGTCCAACAGAAACACATGCTTGCATGTCCATGGTGGCAAACACCAGCTTATTGCCTGTAAGATTCTGTACCTGCATTTAGTGAGCTGCTCCCACCTGGGCATCACCTGTACCAGCACCACAGGCGCCCCTTCTCTTCCTTGCTTAATAACCTCTGCTCTTTCCTCACGTTGTTTGCCTCACAAAGACAGGATCCTCCTGCCTCTTGTCAAAGTTCACAGAGTTGTTTCTCATCCTCCTCTAAATGTCTCCTTAAGACCCACTGCTGCCTCAACACCTGCAAACCCTGACTGTCTGTTGGGAGCAAGACCAGGGTAAGCAGAGGCTTCCAATCCTCTGACAAAGTCTTTGTTTTCTTGCTGCCTCTCTCCCCTTGTTGGTCTGCTTTTGATAGCTACTGTCTTCCAGCTGAGGCAGGGTCTGGAAAATCCCTGGAAAAATATCTCTGTGGTACTGAGCATCACAAAGCTTTGGTCCTGGACTGGTGTACCCCAGCACAACACAACACAGACAGTGACTGGGGTGAAGATGCCAATAATCACAGTAGAATACAATGGGATGCCATATAATACTGCTCTATTGATAATAGCAAGATGAATGACAGCATGTGTGTGTTTGTGGGTGCACAGCAAATTACATTTAAAGGCTGTTACATTTACAGAGCCAAATGCAATAAACTTGGGAAACGGCATCAATCAATTCAGGTGTAAATCCAGAAATTTGTACTTTTTTTCCTTTGTTCTTTAATCTCCTTTTGTGTACAGAGTCATATTAATGTCCTCTGAAGGCGCAAATCTTAGGAAAGCTGGCACGCTGTGTTTTTGAAGAGGACAGCTATTCACTTTCCAAATAAGCAAGGGCAGAGATGGACAGTTCAAGGACAGGGAGTTGCTGGAGAGACTTCAGCACAGGGCCACCAAGATGATGAAGTGAGTGGAGCATCTCCCTTATGATGAAAGGCTGACAGAGCTGAAGCTCTTCTATGTGGAGAAAAGGAGACTGAGGGGTGACCTCATTCATATTTACAAATAAGTAAAGGGTGGGTGTGAGGAGGCTGGAGCCAGGCTGTGCTCAGTGATGGCCAATGATAGGACAAGGGCCAACAGGCAGAAGCTGGAACAGAAGAGGTTCCAAAGAAACACAAGGCAGATTTGTTTCACTGTTGAGGTGAGGGAGCACTGGCAGGGGCTGCCCAGATGGGCTGTGGAGTCTCCTTCTCTGGGGACATTCCAACCCAGCTGGATGAGTTCCTGTGTGACCTACTCTTGGTGGTGCTGCTCTGACAGGGGGGTTGCACTGGGTGAGCTTTCCAGGTCCCTTACAACCCTTGAGATTCTGTGATTCTGTGTGTGGCAAGGGAGGGGAAGGATGCAGGGACTGAAGTCACAGGAAGATTTCCTTTCTGCTAGAATTTGCTCACCAGGAAGAAACTAATATAAACCTGTAAACTTGCATGCAACAAGCATGCAAGCCTTGAGCCATCTTAACTAGAGTGTAGTTAGGCTCCACGAGCTATGATGGACAATACTGAACTACAAATGCAGAGTGGAAAAATACCAAGGTCTTCACAATACTTCACTAGTCTGAAGTTTAATCCTTTGACATCTGTAAGGTGGTTTAAAACTCCCCTTTATGGTGATTGACTGCACTCTGCAGATGACAGTACAGGAATTTACTGCACTGAAACATAACACCTTAATGAAGAAGAAAGGAGGAAAAAAAAAGCTTTCCTTCTAATGCAAGCAACTTTATATGGTCTTCCCTTCAGCCATGTAACATGATGATTCAGAGCTAAGACTCATGTGGTTGTTAAGTTGCCGTGATGGATTTTACAACGGGGAAAATCATGTCAGGTTTATGTAAGCCTGATAGCCAGCTGCTCTTTGGAAATACATCTTAATTATGGGTAAAAATACTAAGCCATAACTTGTATACTTATTTTAAAAACCTCATTTTTTTTTTCAGCGCCATAATTCTAAACATTAGCTCTTCACTGAGGTTAGTATTTATTTATAGGTTGGATACCGTAAGGAGGTAGCCCAGGAAATCATACTTGATGATGGTGGTTATTGGACGTGCCTGTTAGTGACCCCCTCTTATTTATCTGTATTTAATTATAGAATTACTGCCATAATGCCCTAAAGTTACATCTGAGGAGAAAAAAAAAAAAACAAATGGCAGTTCCATTTGTGAGACCATTATATGCCAACACTCACAGCTTCTTAAAAAATAGCACTGACCTTTGGGATGAAACATTTTCAGCCTGGTATTGACTTTCTCTTTGTGTATGGAGATGTGTAAAAATCAAGATCAGCTTTTTTTATTATTATTATTTAAAGACGCAGGGAAAAAGATGGTTTGAATGATTAAGAAAAGCTTTGTGGGCCCCTGTGTAGCTGGAAACAGCTGCATTTTTCAATGTTACAGAGATGGTTCTTAGGATGTTTGTAGTTATACCAGGTTTTTAAGTCTAGATGATAAATAAATGGAAATATAATTGAATTCCTGAGCATGCAAGCGTGCATTCACATGTACCAGCACACTCAGGCATTGCCACTCACTTCTGACATACGTGAAGTTAATCATACCCAGAAGTGTTTGGAAAATCAGAGCCAACACCTAAAATAATAGAATCACAGAGTGGTAGGGGTTGGAAGGGACCTTTAGAGACCATCTAGTCCAAGCCCCTGCTCAAGCAGGTCCCACCTAGATCAGGTCACACAGGAACATGTCCAGGTAAGTTTTGAAGACCTTCCAAGAAGGAGCCTCCACACCCTCCCTGGGCAGCCTGGGCCAGGGCTCCCTCACTGAAACACTCCAACAGTTTGTCCTCATGTTTCAATGGAACTGTTTGTGTTGCAGCTTCATCCCATCACCCCTTGTCCTGTCACTGGATACAATTGAAAAAAGTGCTGCCCCAACCTCCTGACACNTATTATATAATTTGATCTCATAAACTGCAATAGATATTTTACTCACTGCCCTGAACTGAGACTCTATTCCTTTTCACAACTGAAATGACAAATACTGTGACCAGATGACAAAACTTTGATGAATAGGATTGATTTTTGTTAGATTTGTGTTGAGTGTTGGGCCCCTCACTCACTGCCAGAGGGACACTGAGGGGCTGGAGCGTGGCCACAGCCGGGCAGTGGAGCTGGGGAAGGGGCTGGAGCACAAGTGAGGAGTGGCTGAAAGCCCTGGGGTTGTTCAGATTGAAAAAGAAGAGGCTGAGGGGAGACATTCTTGTTCTCAGCAGCTCCCTGACAGGGTGGGTTGGTCTCTGCTCCCAAGCTGCAAGTGATAGGACAAGACGAAGCAGCCTCAAGTTGCTGAGGGGAAGATGGGGAACAATTTCTTGCCCAAAAGAGCTGTCAATCCCTGGCCCAGGCTGCCCAGGGCAGTAGTGGAATCCCCATTTTTTCCAACCTGAACCCTTCTGTGATCCTATATGCAAAACCACATTTTTTAATGTTAAAATGTATGGACACTGTCTGGGTTTTCCCTCCTGTATCTTCTTCATAAATATTTACTTACGTTTCTGTTCTAGCACGAAATCAGCTCAGGTCCCAATTGTTCTTTATCCAAAATGTAATGACTGCAAAAGTCAAGATTTGTTGAAGAATCCAAAAGAAAACAATTACATTTTATATCAGATTGATCAGGGCCCCTGGGTACTTCTGCAATCAAATCACAAAAATAATAACTGGAGCTCGGGGATACTGTATAGTTATTGATGCATAAATACACCTTTTTTTCCCCCTCTTGCATCTCTCAGTCCAGTTGGCTGAAGGGGTTGATTTGCATAATCACTCAGATGTTATTTCTCAGTAACCATACAACACGGGAACCCCTTGACTCAGAGTGGTTGATAGCTTTTATTACTCAATCAGGATACAATGATTTGCATAATCACCGTGCTTTCACGGTTATTGGAGTCATTCGCCGTGATGCCAATGATAACTTGGTGCTTCATTTGGTGGACTGCAGAGACCACCATCTCGATTCTTTGCCCTGTCACAGACTTCTGATACGATCTGGGCAAACTATTCAGGGTGTACCAATACTTTATGTCCGTGCTTCAGCTCTGCTTCAAGATCCACTCACCAGCAAGTGCGAGATGGTGTTCCACTTGAGCAGAGAACCGAGCATCCAGACTGTATGACTGAAAAGACACGCAGGCAATATGCAAATTGCCCATGAACAAACCCACATCTCCACTTCTTCTTGCCTTCATCTGTCCTTTCCAAAATGCTTGCTTTAGTACAGCCAATGACATACTATTATGCATCTAAATAATCCTTACTATTAAATAGTAGAATCACAACATTTTTCAGGTCAGGTAAGGCCTTTAGGCTCCTCAAGTGCAACCATTCCCCCAGCATTGCCA
>WBNH01005400.1:0-134911 GCA_013401255.1 Urocolius indicus
AAAAATCACTTTTCTGCTTTCCCCACTTCTGGTTTGCAAGTGTGTACATAACAGTCAGCCACAGCCAGGTTCTAGGCCTTCAATTTCTGAAAAAAACCTTGATATAGAAAACCAAAATATTTTAAAAATGCATTATTTGCAGTCAGAATTACGGAAGAAAAAATACAACAAAATGCTATCCTAAAGCCCTCCAGTATTCAGATAATGTTCTTCACCAAATCTGTAGCAGACTTTGAAGTGTGACATTGCAACACAGTGGACTTTGGATAGTAGTGATAAAAGGATTGCTCTGAAATCCATCTGACTATCATAAATGCCCTGTACAAGTTGCCCTATATTACTTTAGGAACTATATACTCAGTTCTTAGGAGCAGAAACAAACTATGAGGAAGCTGGCTAAGAAATAAATCCATCCTTTGGGAGAATTGAAGACAAGAACAAGATTGGAGTAAGATCTTGCATTTGGGATTCTGGTATCTTATATATATAAATACATCTTTTTTTTTTTTTAATGAGATAGTATTATACCAAAATTCTTCTCTACAGGTATGTTTCACTTCATTTTGCAGGTCCTGTGGACCATAATAAGAAGGTCTTGTTCTATGTTACTGTGTGAAAGTTAATGACTGAATAACTTTCATTAAAGTAGTCTAAATTTGGTTTTTTTTCAAACTGCAAATGAATTATGCTAATATAACATATTGTCCCACTCTTAGAGGAATAAAACCAGAAAATAGTGAGAACTTCTTATTCATGTAAACGGTCATGATCCATTTCAGAGTAGAGTTTCAGATCCAAGAACAGGGTACATGCTAACTGGGACAAAAACAGGACAGGTGGAAAAAAACATTGAAGTGCCAATAAAATATAAATGAAGTTCAGGTTAGAATTAGTTAGAAGCTAATTATTCTTCTCCTTGATAACTTCCTACATCTCACAGTTCCCAGCTACCTAATAAGATCCTCCTTAGAATTCATATGAACTCTGCTGACAAGTCATGCTATTTTTTTGTCTACATACTGGAAGAAGTTTCCCTGCTTTATGGTTCCAAAGTCACATCTACCCTGTCCATTGGGATACATTGGAGAGATTCCAAAGCTGTCTGGGGAATCTATCAATATAGGTTCCAGAAGCAGTTGCTGTGGGTCTTGAAGCAGCACAGGAACACTTGTAGTGCCACTCTGCAGGTCTTAGTGAGCTGAGTATAGAGGAGATGCTTTTGGCCTTACAAGTGAAGCTTGTCTTGTCGGAATCTGTTTTACAAACAGCCATATGTAATAACATGGGAAACAAGTTGCACTTCAAAGTGCTCTTGTTCTTTGGTGGGACAAATGCATATTGCCCCATCTAATTTTTAATGACAGAGACTGCCAAGGGAAACAGTGTTTCTTAACAGGTCTTTGTAGTAATTAGGGTTGCAATTAAGAACCAAACAGTTGTTATAATACTCTTTTTTTTCTTTCTTTCTTTTTTTCTTCTATTTTTCAGAGTCTGACAAGTTATGATGTCTGTAGCATACTCCTAGGAACATCCACTATGCTTGTGTGGCTTGGAGTCATTCGATACCTAGGTTTCTTTCAGAAGTATAATGTAAGGATCTGCTGGGATCTTCGTGCTGTTGGTATTTATTCTGTTTGTTGCTATAAGAGGACTGGCAGAAATACCTGGTTGAATTCTAACTGTTTGCATTGCTTTGTATAGCTTCTCATCTTAACGCTGCGTGCAGCATTACCCAATGTAATGAGGTTCTGCTGTTGTGCTGCTATGATCTACCTGGGCTATTGTTTCTGTGGATGGATTGTACTGGGACCCTACCACGTGAAGGTACTGTACTTAACATGCAATAAGACAGTGTAACAGAATGGATTACAAACAAATGAGATATTATTATTATTGTCTTCAAAGCTTCCATGTCAGAGCTTCCCTGAGTATAAAAATAGTGCATCTTCAACATGATGCTGCTGTTTGAGGAGCCTGACTTCCATGACTCAGACAGATTGTCCTCGAGTTATGCATGTTCTGAGTCAGAAGTGGAAGCTGCTGTGACTCCCAGTCACATGCTGGTGTTTTGAAAAATAATGTTCATTTCGCAAAACACCATGGTCAGACTAAAGCTTTGGAAACTTTATCAGTATCCCTTTTAAAAGGGAAATTGGCTTGAATATGTATGTGATAAAAATTGCCCATTCCTCAAATGGTGCAAATTCCTCTTTGCACCTTGTCATATTCTGGGTATGTGAAGAGATCTGAGGCAGCCAGTCATCAGCTGTCTGTGTCCTTCATGTTATACACAGTCTTTTGGTCCAAATGAAGTGGTGATGGATGTCCTTGTCTTCTTCCATCCTCTCTAGTTTCGTTCTCTGAACATGGTTTCCGAATGCCTTTTTTCATTGATCAATGGAGACGACATGTTTGCCACCTTTGCAAAAATGCAGCAGAAAAGTTACTTGGTTTGGTTGTTCAGTAGGATCTACCTTTACTCCTTCATCAGTCTGTTCATCTACATGGTGCTGAGTCTCTTCATCGCACTCATTACAGACACATACGAAACTGTCAAGGTAAGCATGGACTCTTCATTTAGAATCAAAATGCAAGATTAGTACTATCCATACTCTTATTCAATATTTTGACTGGCAGTGCTCGTCAATTTAAAGAATAAATATACTGGCTACTTTTGAGAATATAGAATGACGATGGGAAGTTTTTAATCCCTTGCTACTTCAGTTTTTATACAAGCCTGTCTGATTTCCTGCTCCAATGGGAGCTAAATATCTACTAAAATGCAGTAGTTTCATATTCAGTTCTGTGACTTGAGCAATGTCTGAAAGTGGTCTGGGGAGGATTTGGTTTATTGTATGTTTTAGCCTTGGTAAAGGTTTAACTAAGTCTTCATTTTTAGCACTACCAGCAAGATGGCTTTCCAGAGACAGAACTTCAGAGATTTATATCACAGTGCAAAGACTTGCCAAACTCTGGCAGGTACAGGTTAGAGGAGGAGAGTTCTGCATCTCTTTTCTGTTGTTGTAACGGTATGTACTTATATTAAAATTATACTTAAGGTGTATGCAAAAGCAACACACCACAAAATGTCCCTGGTGTAATGTTTATGAGTAGTACTTACATTTTTAAGAGTGGAGGTGAAAAAAGAAATCCTCAAACTATTTCTAATGCTTCACAATGGAGCACTTCAGTGAACTGTCTGCAGCCAACGAACTGCTTAGGAGAGGTGAAGGTGCTTTTAAATTAAGAATCACTTAACATATAAAAAATAGTACAGGAACTTAGAGAACATACACAGTAACTTGAGAACCCTTTATGTATAATGTGCAAGCATTAACATTTCCTGTAGCCACTGTGATAGGCAGGACTTACTGAACTCCTTCAGTGTCTTCTTACTCACTTTCTAATGAGACCCTATGCAGTAAGGTATCCTAAACTTAAGGACAGCAGGCCTGAAGCTTAGGGAGAAAATCAGCTTGCCAAGATTTTCAGACAGCGTGCAGTTTAAGATACTGTCACAGCCCTGGAAAAGCATTGCCTAACTTCTATAAGGGAGGGCAGAATGCTTCAGTTATTTGAAGTTTTGTTTCTTCAGGAATACTGATTGCAGGAATCATGGTTTATATTTAACCTGGCTGGCAGCAGCTCTGAGCCTTGCTTGCTGAAGAGTCCCTTGCTGAGGAAGCCTTAAAATATTTGCAACTTGATTAAAAAGATCAAAGGCATTTTCAGCTCCTTAGTATTGGTCTTTTCCAGTGTGGTATATTGTTATATGCCATATAAAATACATTTACAACAGGGAGGAGATAGAGACAGATTTCAGAGCAGAGAGACAGCAGAGCCTGCAAAGAGTCAGTACAGAGCAGAGAGCTATTGTTCTGACCTGTATGCCTTACTGGAGAGGGAAGTGGGGGATGAAGCAGAGCAGGGCATCTTGTCCTGGGTAAAGGGCACGGACACGTTAATGTTTTCTTCTCAGCACACAAGTCTCAGTTTAACCAAGCAAGAAACCCAACATGAGGCGGGGCAAGATGAGGATGTAGCACTTTCCCTACTGACTGCAAGGAGGGATCAGGACTCTAGAAGAGCAACTTGTTCTTCAGGAGTATTGAGCAGCTGGCAGCACCCTGGACTTGAACAGAGCTGTAGGCTTTTCAGAGCCTTGTTTCCTAAATGGATAGCCTACTCGTTAATGATTCTACCCTGTTGCCACATGTCTTGATCCACACGTATGCCTCATACCATGCATGTCAGTGTTCCAGACTTTGTCTGGAAATTGTGTGTTTCTTTCTCTAGAAGCTAGACCAGGGGCTGACTTTACTGGACGTTGATCCATTAGCTCTCTACTGTGGCCTTCCTTCTGCTTTTACTTTGAAACAAATAACCTGTAGGAATAAGTAAGTGTCTCTTGTGGGATGTTGTGCTCTCAGTTCTAATGCTTCCACTCCTTAAACAGTCATATTGTCCTACAGGACACACAAAGCTTCTCTTAATTCTTTTACATGGTCAAAATGTTTTATGGTAGTTAATAGCATTTTTTTATTAGTGTATGTCAAATCAGTAATTAAATAGTTCAGATGCATTTTTAAGGCACCTTGTACAATAGAACTGTTATTTGATGCATGCATCTGAGAACTTTTCCCTCTTCTCCTGTACAGGTTGTAGTGAACATATTTAATGGACTGTGAGAGTATACCATGGAGGCTTTAAAGCAGCACACACTACAAGACCTGGAGAGTGGAGCTGGTGAAAAACCTTATACCTAAAGCCTGTATTTGCTTTTCTCAAAAAACAGTGTAAGCCCATGGCAGAAACTTATGATAAACTTAGGCACTCCCACTGCTAATTCAGGGGGTTAGGGTGTTTGGGTTTTTTATTATCTTTGTTGTGTTTGTTTCTTCAGTTAAATTGTGCTAGAATGTAAAGGGCATTAAAAAGCTGCCTATATTCAGAGACTTGGCTAGATTATGTGACTAGACTAGAAATGCAGTAACTTTCAACTGTAAGTAGAGGTAGTGCTGGACAACTGCAATTTTGAACACCAACCTAGCTGTCAGTACTGCAGGCATTCTCTATCTATGACTGACTTGTCACTGAGCGAATGAAAGCTCTCTCTGAAGGCCTCAGTATTTTTTGTTTATCTGCACTCATAGTAAAAATAAAATAAAGCTATCAAATTTGGTGTCATTTGTTTCTGGAGACATTACAGTGAAATTGAAACACAAGGCATTCAAATACGGCGGAGAGCATAAACTAGGTATTTCTCTAAGCAAAAGTACTACTTCATGTAACTGTCAGTCTCTCCTAAGAGAGGCCAGGGATATGCCAGGCTAAAAATGAAGTTGGAGGAGTGAGTTGAGTGGCAAAATGTAGATAACTCCTATATCCAGCACTGGATAGGATCAGTTCAGCTTCCTGGTGGGCTGACTTGATGCTTTTAAAGGAAAAGTCAAGCACTTTCAAAATATCTATTTTTTTTTAAAGTTTGAAATCTTTCTTTGATACAAGTCTGTAAACCTGAAGTCTAAACTGAGTTAAATACACAGAAGATATGTCTCTGGGAGTCTTACTTGTTAAGGCTTTAGAAACAAGATAGTTGCTACCAACCTAACAACCTGGTACTGTCAGTGGCTGTCAGAAATGTTAGATTTTATAGAAGTTCAGTCTTGACAGCTTAGTTTATATACCTTATTGGTTGTGATACCATTTAATGGATGCCTTGTTTTCTATAGTCTGTTCACTCTGGGAGGAGAATAGAGAACCAAAGGGAAGTATATTTTAGATAACTTGCATTTATGAGCAGCTTTCCTGTAGCTGTGTGTTGTGACAGTGTATAATGCAATGCACACAGGTAGAGGACACCAAACATGTTCTATCTGAATGTTTACATACTGTAAATGTGCTCTAATAAACATTTCCGCTGCAGTGAGTACCGAGTGTGTCACTATTCATCCTAAGAGTAAATGTTGCCAGGGTGATACAGGAGCCTTTTCTAATAGCAATATGCAATTTCTGGCATAAAGTGTGTCAAGTGTGTGAACTTGTATTTCCTGCTAGCTCCTGTGGGTCCTGCTGAAGACCTGTGCCCACCTGATCCTGTTTAACAACATTTCAGAGTTCACCACAGAAACAAAAAAGCGAATATAAAACCTTAATCTACAAATGCTCCTGTGCATAATGTGAAAGGCAAACCAAAAGGCAAGGTGTCAGCAGATTATTCACAATATCTGAGAGTTCCCTGTTGTGAGGTCCTTGTCTTCCAACAGTCACCTAAGATTGAAGACTTGTGAAGCTTTTCAAGGAGATTCATGGCAATCAAGCCTCAAAAAGAAACATTATGTGACCCTTTTTTCTGCTGACAGAAACTGCATATGGATCTTCAACAACACACACTTGTATAACGTGCACATCACTGTTGAATAGTGGAATAGTTTGTGCAAGAAGTTCTGACAAGATAGCAAGCACTTTAAGGTTACTGAAATGCAGAAGGCTCACTTCTTATCAAGGCTTTTTTATACAGAGCTAAGACCAAGCTAAGATTAATAATTTGCTCCAAATGCAGGTGCATTTGATAAACAGCTGTGGAATACTTTGTTTGCCTGTACAGTTACAAGGCAAGTAGCAGTCTAATTTTGTTTAGAAACAGGGCAGAGCATCATCACTTCATCATTATTAATGTGAAATTGGCAACAAGGTTCAATAAAATTTGAGAAAGTGCTAATATATCAAAAGCTTAACAAAGTTTTATAGAGGCAGGGAGAAGACATGTTAAAAGAAGCCTACAGTATGTGCATGTGGCAAAAGCTACAGTGGATGACTCCAAAGCAGGAAAATATAGATTCTTTCAATTCCTAAAAGGATAAATCTTCCACTGAAGACTGGTTTCTGTTGCCTTAAGGGCGAACTTTACTGTGAAGCTTGTTTTGCAGTGACATCCCTGTTAGAGTCTTTAAGTAATGGCCCATCCTTGTGCTACAGCTAAAAAGTCATAGAAACTCAGTAGAAAGACCATGCTCTGTAACTTCTGCTGAACTGCACAGCTTTTAATTTAGCATTGCTAGCATTGTGAGGGTTTAGGGAGGAAAGAGCTGATGAAAGGCAACTTGCCTTCAAACAGTAATGGGCAGGGTCACAGTGTGAAGTCAGAGGGAAGGGCTATCTAGATGCAGGAGAAGGATGTGTAAACAAAGGCTAGGATGAAGTGGAAGGAAAAGAAGGGACAATTGCTTATATGCCATAGTGCATTTCTGTCTGTGAGTGCACACTGTTACATGACGGAAGGAAGCAGTAACCTGAAAGCTTATTGGCTTATATCTGCTCAAAATGTCCAGTCCTGACTGGAAAAATAAATGCTGCTTGTATTGCATATCTGATATCTGTCTATATTTTGAGGTTAAGAAAACCAGACACTCAAAGAATGTATTGTTTGCCTTGGTAATGCTGCTGGCAATCTAAGTGCTTGCTCTCCAGATTTCTGACCTGCTTGATCCTTGGTGTTCAGGACATTCATCTGCCTGAGTATTTTGCCTTGAAGATGCCAGTCAATGCTGTGTCTTCCAGCCTACTGGCTGCTTTTGAGGTTCAGTGCAGCTCTGCCCATGAATCTGTGGTTGCTGCTGTTGTGAGTGTGGTGTGGCTTTTAAATCTTATTTAATCTAAATATATGATGTGCTGGTTATGTTATTGCAGTTATGACCTTGTATGACAATGATCTTATTTTAAAAACACCTTGTGACTCCAACAGCATCACATGATCTCAACATTAGCAATGCTAGTAATGCATGGGAAGCTGCATCCTGGAGACATCAGTGTCCTTGTGTTGATACAATCAAGCAGACACAAATAGAACTGCAGAATTCAGGTGGGGAGAGGAAAGAAGCAGATAAAGCATCACATAAACTCATTAGGCTTAAAAATGCAATCCTAAGGAAAACAGGGCTTTCAATGCTGTTCAAGAAGGTGTGGAGAGATAAGACAGTTCCTTTGTGCTGATTCTTACTGGGCTCTGGAAAGAGTTGCCTGAAAAGGACTATTTCCTTGTGAAAGTAAGTTGTAGGGTGCTAAACTTGGGTAACAAATTCTCAGAGCAAGGCTCATTGCAGTGCTGATGTTTTGCATATGCCCAGGTAGTGAAAGCTTCTTGTTTTCAGCAGAGCTCAGCTCTCTTGTCACAATGCAATTACACTGAGGGGAAGAGAAAGGTGGGGGTCTACACTTGTTTCCAAGTACCAGTTTCCATGCTGGATCAAGCATATTCTCAAGGGAAGGTAAACATCGTGCATGCAAAGAGGAATAAATCAAACCCACATATGTTCATAACTTAAGTGTAAAGGCATAATTTATTTATAGCATATGTGGAAAAAAAAAAGAGAGATACTACTGTAAATGACCAAGCTTGTGATTGCATCTGTTGGGAGTATCTTCCTGCCTGAGGCAGCAGCTAGCACCAAGTGTGTCGGAGGACACCTGAAGAAAACTTTCATGCATGCTCTGACTGTAATGCTTTTGCAGCTAATTTTGAGTAATTGCTTGTAGATGTTTGTCTGGGGTTTTGTTCCTTCATCTCCCTTAAACAGTGTGACTGTAATCAAAGAACATCATCTGAGAGCATTATGTAGGAGCCCCACACTGCCCATACCCATGGCGAGGGCAGGTAGAGACCTCAGGGTTGCTGCGATGAAGCATATTAACAATCTGAGTTCTATTTTGAATACCTTAGTTTGGAGACACCACATTACATCCACTGAGGAACAAAGCACCTCTTCAGCTGCAAAAGCGACTTGCTAACCCCAACGAGAGTCTTCCCTTCACATCTCTTTGCCTATGACGGGAAGTACGGCACCTTGCTCCACTCGGCAAGTGCAGAGCCCTGCATCTGGGGAGGAACAACCCAATGCACCAGGACAGGCTGGGGATTGACCTGCTGGAGAGCAGCTCTGCAGAGAGAGACCTGGGAGTCCTGATGGATAATAAACTAACCATGAGCCAGCAATATGTCCTCGTGGCCAAGAAGGCCAATGGCATCCTGGGATGCATCAAGAAGAGCGTGGCCAGCAGGTCGAGGGAGGTTCTGCTCCCTCTCTATTCTGCCCTGGTGAGGCCTCATCTGGAGTCTTNCCTGGACACGTTCCTGTGTGACCTGATCTAGGTGAACCTGCTTCTGCAGGGGGTTGGACTAAATGATCTCTAAAGGTCCCTTCCAACCCTACCGTTCTATGATTGTATGAAGGGCCGGCTCTGGTGACCCCACCGCAGCGGAGGGCGGCGGGCGCGCCCTTCCCCAGCCCGGCCCCATAAAGGCGGGGCGGCGCAGCGCGGGGCTCTGCCGGCGGGACGGGGCTGCGCGGCTCGGGCCGCGGCACCGGCTCCTCCCCCGGCCGCTGCCGAGGGCAGCCGGAGCCCCGCGCCGCCCTGTCCGGGCAGCGGCAGAGCCCCGCGGCCTCATGGAGATCTCTCTCAAGTACNTGCCCGTTGCGGTGCCGCCGCCCGGCACGGGGGGAGCGGCGATGCGGGGCGCGGTGCGGGCTCAGCCCAGCCGCGGTGCGGGGTCAGGGCGGCCGTGTGGAGCCGCGATAACGGCCGTGCCCTCCGGCGGCGGCGGGCAGGGTCACCCGCGGGCGGGTTTGGGGCGCAGCGCGCCGGGTGTCGCGCCCGACAGCGCCCGGGGATGTTGCTTCTGAACTCTTGGGCTGAATTCTCTGCATAAGGTGGGTTCCCTTACGTTCTCTCCTGGGGTCTGCCGCGTCTGCCACTCCGCGGCTGTGGCGACCCCCTTGTGCTACCGGCGCTGCAGTGCGGGGGTTGGGTGGGGGAGTGGTGCGCGCCCCTTCCTCTGGCTGCTTTTGGGAGTAGAGTTTGTTGCTGCCTCTCCCGCAGCAACTTAGCGATTCTTGACAGCTCTGCAACAGGAGAGGATTTTAACTTCGTTTTTTTTCGAGTTCACTTTTCTGAGGAGTTTAGGGCCATGCTCTCGTTGAGAGAGATGTGGACTTAGTAAAAGATGTTGAAGCTGAAGCTGGGGTTGCCTAGTCTCATATGTAGAATGCAACTTTGTGGGGGTTTTTTCCCTTCTTCTTTTTCTCCCCCTCGCACCCCCCTCCCTCACCCCGATCACTCTCATTAGTACCTCTTCAAGATGAACAGGTCAAGTAGGTAAATGTTCCTGATACAGAGCTCTGATGGGTAGTGCTAGTGTTGTTCCTGTGGTGAATTTATTTGCTTTTTGGGATCTGTAGCTTTTGAGCCACTAGATTCCATGGTGCCTTTACTACTAGGTGAAGAGCTACATATTAAAAGTGGGTTTCATAAGTAGGTTACAGTAAATTGCAGTCATTAGTATTGAAATCTCTTTCTTGAATGGAATACTGAACTTCAGAGTGCTTCACTACAAAACTGTATCCGACCAGCAGGTTGTTCTACGAGATGCAGCATTGCAATGGTGGCTACAGTAATGCAGCTTTTAGAGTTGAAGTAGGATCAATTATTATTTGTGACACAAAACACTTAATGGTGCTTAGATATGCATTTAATCATTCACAATGGGATTAGTCCTCATTAACAAAACTTGCTTTTATCAGTGCTTTACAAAACATACGATGGAAATCTACTAAGCAGTGTTAATTGCACTACGGTGTTGAAATTCAGTCATTCTATTAGGCTGCCCTAAGATGGGTGCCTTGTTGGGTTATTTATTGATTATTAGGCTAGTAAACATTTGGTAGAACTAAGTGGTTTCCTTTAAATTTAGTAGGTCACTGTTAATTTCTTGGAGCTTTTAAACTTTTTTTAATGCTTTGGTTGAAGGTTCTAGTTCTACAGATCTGGTACAGTTTACTTGGATGTTATTTTTAATCTAGCCTACAGACAAATGGATTAGAAAACAATTGCTGCATTTCACCTATTGCCAAATGAATTATTTCTTAAGTACTTCACCCGAGAGTACCTCTTCTTTACTGGAAGACAAAGCTCAATGGTGATTTAGGCTTCAATCTCACTTCTTCCTCTTACGCTGAAAAAGGATGCTGCTTTCCATGTCTGAATTCCCTGCTCGTGATTTCTGCAGCCCTTTTAATAAAATGAAGACATCAGTGCAAATATTCCCTAGTTGGTGGAGTTGAGGGTTGTGTAAAACTGGAAGTATTGTTATTAGTAGACGTCAAGTTTTTAGAACACCTGTAAGAGCTTGAAAGACAGCATTGGAAAAAAGTGTCTTTTGTGTTATGTATTTGAATATCAAAGGAAATAACATGTATTGTAAAGTTTGCTGTTTACTTTTTTAAAATATCTGTCACTTCAGATATGCTTTTGCTGGAAGCTTAGGGAAAGATTTTGCTGAGGTCTTGGAGAGGAACTTATGTCATGTTGCCATGTCTTGTTTAAAACTGCCCTGTTTCCTCTTTCTTTCCTACCTGCTTCTATTACTTTTACTCTGGTTTAGGTCTTGTTCATAGTGTATCCACATAAATGCTTCTGATTGCTCAAGAGAAGCTGGTACAGGAGTTTTGGCTGTCAGTGCAGGATTGAAGTATATATATACCTGTTTCCTTAACCAGTATTCACAGCCATAGTTATCACAGGCTTTTTCTGTCAGATGTGTTTGTTTTTCAAAGTTTTAGTATATTAATCATTATTAAAACTATTCCCTTATGTTTTATTGTAAGTTTAAATAGAGATGGACACTGCAATTTCTTTTTCTTAAAACCTTTTCTGTGTTTTTTCCTTTCTCAAAACCAAAATCAGCCTATCTCACAGTCTTCATGAATGATCGATTTAAGGCTGTGTAGTAAAGATAAACTTTGAGCTTTCCGTGTCAAAATGGATTTTTGGTTTTTTTTCACTTCCTCTTATGAGGAAACGTCAACTTTGCCATGTCTTTTAACTCTCTCTTGTGAGAGCTGGTTCTAGCAAATCAAATGTGCTTTGTGGTTTACAGTTTGGGATTAGAGCACACCTCAGGGAGGTGAGGACAAAAGAGTGCATCTTGAAAGCTTGGAATTGATGCTTTCAGTTTTGATCTGGAGAGAAATTGTTATCCTTTATAACATTCAGAACATAGGGATTAATTTTCTGGATGGTAAATGGGACTGAGAGTTGGTTTATGTAACCAATTTCACATACAGTTGCTCTACCTTAACACATGGAGGAGGGAAAAAAAATTAAATACAATGTTGCTTCTGATCTTTGTCTGAAATAGGAAAGTTCCTACAATTACAGTGCTGGAAAACAGGGTTGAGAAGATTAGGGGGAGGGGAAAGTTTTCAATGTCTCATTCAGTTTAGAGGGAGAAACTTGGAGCAATTTAAGATACCTACAATAACAAGACTCTGTGCTTGTTCCTCTGATTTTTATGTGCCTAGATACTTAACTAAATAAATGCACATGAGTCTAGCCCTTAAAACTGTGTGTTGATAACAGAAGCACGCTGTGAAGCATGCTCTGCTTGGTTAGTCTTCAAGACACCTTTTTTTTTTCTGATGGCAGAATGTGGGTTATTCAGAGACATGTTTAAACAGTGACTTCTCTTTATTTCAAGTATTTAGTTTCAAGAAAGATATACACTTGCTATTACAGATTCTCTAATGCCAGTTTTCTGAGAAACAAGTATGTAAATGTTGTGTTTTGATCTAAGGTGATTGATTTTTTAATGATCTGATCATTGGGAAATATTTGATGCATTGTGCTGCAAAACAAACAGAAAGCTGTTACAGACCTCATGTTATACGGTGATTCAAGGTGAAACTGCAATATGAGGAAATTGTCTGGCAAAGCATTCTGTTAGTTTCTAATTAACACATTATTTGTGGCAGGAATATGATGGCTCAATCAGATTTAGATCTTAAAGAGATGGCACTGAAAGAAGATTTGAAGTTTTACTTTATGAACCCATGTGAAAAATACAGAGCAAGACGTCAAATACCATGGAAACTGGGTTTGCAGATCCTGAAGATAGTCATGGTTACTACACAGGTAATCTTTCCTTGGTTTTTACTCTTGGGAAGTGTAGCAGTGATGTGCAGGAGAAGCAGGTCTGTGGTTCTGGGCCTCTGCCATCCGTGGGTATTGAACTTCCTAATTCAGTCCAGAAAGAAAAAATACTATCAAAGGTATGTTGAGGGCAAAGAATAAGAGAAAATAAATTACAGAAGCCTCTTGGAGGGTTTTTTTTTTTTGGGTGGGGGAGGGCAGCATTTGACTAAATATTTTGCTGTCTTTAAGATAAGACTTTAGAGCAAATTACTGTTATCAATATGTTCAGCACTATCTTCAGGCACTTCATGCTGTCACAGTGCTGCTCTGTGTTTGTTTCCTGTTAAGGTTCATAGATTATAGTTCCACTGAACTCTTTCAAAAGTGATAGTGCTTGAAATCTAGTTAGTTACTTGAAGTGTACGTGTTCAATGTGAAAATGCTGTGGTCTCTGGTGATGATGGGGACAGCTAGGCTACAGGAGTTGTTTATGCTCCTTGCATCTGTCATCAGATTCAAGCAGTCAGGTACTTAGAGGCAAAGAGGGTGTTTTTAAACTGTGCTGGTATCACAGTGTCTTTGGTTATTTTACAGTCTACTAAGAAATGGTGACTGGAGGTTGAGGGAAGGAAAATGGAATGTGTGTATAAGTAGAAATTACGTTTCTGGACCTTTTGAAACCACTGACATCTGACACTTGGCAAGAACAGTTAAGTGTACAGCTCCTAAAAACATACTGAGTTGCAGGATTCCAGGTTTGTTTGACCAATAGAATGAGGTGTAACCCCAGCTTACATGTCCCTGCATTTTATTGACTGCTTTTGCTCTTAATGTCACTGCTGAAGGATGTGGCTGGCTTGCTGGACACACTAGGCAAAGGCTCTGGCCTCTGCTGCTCCTGTGCCAGAGTCTTGATGGAGCTCTGCCTGCAGGTGGGAGTGGGAAGCAAGGCTCAGTCTGTCTACCCATGTCTAGCTAAAATAAGTTATTTACAGTAATGCTGGCACAATGGTGACCCATAGTGACAGACCTGCTGAGAGTGGGGAATGTATTAAGGGTTGGGGGAAGGAGGCATGCAGTGTGAGCACACAGTAAGCTGAAGAAAGGATGCCCCATCTTTCTTTACTGGCAACTGCAGCTCAGGTATGGGTTATTGCCCTTTCTTTGAAGACAATGTAGCAAGCTTTGTCTGAGTAATGAGACAACATGCAGCTTCACATGGTTCTTCACAATACTTTCAATCTGTCCTAACCTACTGACTTACATTCCTGGGGGAGTCACTAAGTGTGTTGTTGTTCTGTCTGCTGTCCCAGTCCCTTACTATCCTTTGGGATCAGAAAGAGTGTTCTGCTGCTTGGACTTCAAAGGTCACAAGGTGTTCTGGTTGCTGCTTAAGATTTTTCTGATCAGCCTGGATCTTGCGCACATGCCAGTTGCATAGGTGGCAAGAAAAAGAAAGTAGAGATTCTGAAGGAAAATGTATTACTGCTCTGCGTGGAGGCCTCAAATGTGAGCAAATAGGAAATGGACAGTTCAACAAGCATCTCTGTATTTCTGAGTGAGTGTAAGACCCTTGAAGGACAACCTAGGAATAAGTTAAGCTGCCTTCTAAGTGCTTCTGCTGATGCTGACCTGGTAGGTATTGTGCTTGTGACTTCTTGTTGTGCAGCAGCTAGGGAATCCGTGCCTGACTGAAAAGCAGAAGAGGCTTCTGTCCCAGCATGAGGAGGAAGTTTTATTCCAATTCTGTGCTGAAATCCCCCTTGGACTCCCCGAGAGAAACCCTGCTGAGTAGGTTTTCTTTCTTCATATTACAGCTGGAAGATCCCTGATTTTTTTTTTTTTAAATAGTAGCCAGAGTGCTGCAAACTTATTCATAATGTTCAGTTAGTGATTTCTTTGCAGTCAACTGAAGATGTACATGTTTAACAGTATGAAAGCTCGGTTCTTAGTCTGAAGGTTGTACATACCTGTCAGAGCTGACATCCCATTTTCTTTGTCTTGTATTGCCTTGTATTTGCTATATAACTAAACAACCTTGCACTGAAGTAGTCCTGCTGCATGTATTCTTTTAGCCTGGCCCAGGCCTAAGTAATTACTTTCTAGGACAGAAGATGATGTATTCCAGTGATTGGAGGGGGGAGGGGGTATGTGTAGAAAACAGGTGTACTTTCTAGTTCCTGTTATTTTGAATGAAGGGTTTTGGATGTTAGTGAGCTTGCCTGCTTGCTCTGGGAGATTTAAAAGTCCACAGTTCTTTTGCTTGCAGTTTCTTGCTCTGCTTTCCTGCTTCTGCCAGTTTCTTGTGGGGCTTGGAAACTCCATGCAGTAGTGAGGCAGTTTCACATTAGCTGTTAGCAGGCAATCTAAACCTAGGATGAAGGGTTAGCTATCTGGGGCTTGGCTTATGCTCCTGCTACTATGCCTGTGAAGAAACTCTTTTTGCTTAATAACATTTTCAGTTTCTAGGCTTCGTTTATGTTTTCCTTGGTGGTGGTGGAAATCGGAGCATCCATATCATAGGTCAACACAAACAGTGTTAAGTCTATTGCTTCTTCTTATTGTAGCCTCCTTAACAAGCACCTAGGTCAGACAGACAGGTGACGTTTTTTGTTGCTGTGGGGTTCCCATGTGGGTTTGCTTTAATCCTGTGCCATGCTGGAGGTAGGAGATGCATGAACTTGTCCTGTATTGAAGGAGAGCGTTTCTGGAGTAGCAGGCTGAGCATCTAGGTTAGCTCTTCTATCACTTGCACCCTCAAAAAAAATGTTTTGGCAAATTAGAGTTATTGGTCCAGGATGTGTGAAAGTGATCTAGCTGTCTGTTTACCCTCTAAGTTTTAGAAGCAGTAAGAGACTTTCTCTTCCCTGCATGTAGTAACCTTGACTTTAGTAGTCTAACAGCAGTAGTTAACAGGGTTCTTGCTCCTATTGTAACAGGATTATGGCAGCAGGTACTCTTCTGTTTTCTTTTTATCATAATTCAGTGCTGTTTCCAAAATGTTGCTGCTCAGCCAGTGTTAAAAACTAAAATATCTTTATTTTTTTTCCCCCACTCTTGTCAGCTTATTTTTTTTGGTCTAAGTAACCAGTTGGTGGTCTCTTTCAAAGAGGAAAACACCATTGCTTTTAAACACCTGTTCCTGAAAGGCTATTCCGGAGTTGATGAAGATGACTACAGCTGCAGCATATATACACAACAGGATGCATATGACAACATTTTTTATGTTATTAATCAGGTAAGTGTGTGTTTATAATAAACACTGTTGAAACTAAAGCTATAGCTATAAACTTCTGCTAAGATTCTGGTTTTCTGTCTCAATTCTTGGATTTCACTTTTAATCTTTCAGTGAATCAGCACTGAGTGTCCTGAAGCTCATGTGCAAATGTTGTCTGCATTTTTGTGTCTTGGGGATGAATCTAAACCCATGATTTACTTGGGTAGTGCATGGTACGGAAATCTAGAGTGTTTGAAAATCAGTCACATTGCATGAACTGGAACCATTGTTTAAGTCTTACCTTGAAGAGTTATGGGCCTGAATATACCTATACATTGTGTTTAAAAAAAAAAAGTGGTGTGCTTACAGCTATATTGAATTGCAGCTTTGCAGTGAGTGCCAGAGGCCTCAACATGGGGAATACAGTACTTCCAGGAATGTAGGGGCACTTGCCCTGGTTAGGGCTGGTATTTTAAGGAACAAACCATTTACAATTGTGGGGAAAAAAAGTGACTAAGTCTAGGGTGAAAATTCAATAAGCATTTTTAAAATTTAGTATTAATACATTCAGAAGTCACAAGATGAAAGAGTATGTGTGGAAAATGAAATGTTTCTTGTGTTTGGGGATGACAAGAGCTCAGAAACGGTTCAGTGGATGAATGGAAAGTAGCTTTAAACCCTCTTTCATTTCCCCTGATCTTGGAACATCAGCTCTGCTTGGTTTCAAGCAGTTTTGCTGCTGTCAGTTGTGCCCACCAGGCATCTGGGAGTCACAGAGGTGCAAAGGCTGTTATACCTCTTTCTTAAACACGCAGTGTCCTTGGGGCTTGCTGCTCCTCTGCCATCTCCTCTAAGCTACTGCAGAGCAATCAATCAAACCTGCTGTCTCTCAGCTGGTCAAGGCCAAGCCTTTCACTCCTAGTATGTCAAATGAGTGTTTAAGTACTTTTCCCAGTCTTCCTTTGAACTCTCAATATTGCCACTATTTCTGCTATAAACTGTGCTTTTATTCTTCCTTGCTTGCTTTGTCTCACTTTCCTTCTTTTGTAGGCACTAAGGCTGATGTCAAGTCCAGATAGAAGACAGTAGAGAAATAATAGCTTTATATCCTCAAGAATGTGCCAGTGTTACAGGCATCAGAAAAAGGTCTCATCATAAAATGTCTGATATATGAAAGTAGACATATCCTTTAAAGAGATTAAACTTGCATAATCTGGATTCCCAAGTGTTGTGTGGAGTTCCTGAGGCTTTCTTATCACATGTAAGACTTCCAAAAGTCTGCCCCCAGGACAACATTACAGCAGGGGGTGGTTTTATTGGGTTTTGTTTGTTTTTGAGACACCTTCTAGACGCGATAGATGTTGGTGTTCTGTTTTGAGTTGTAATTTGAAATGCATGGCTGGTGAAGGGTTTCGGGGTGGGGCAAGCAGAAAGATGTGATATTGCAGAAGATGATAATAGCACACAGTAACACTGGAGTTGGTATAACCTAAATTTTAGGCTTTATGTAATGTACCACTGGGATATTTTCACACTTTGAAAAATAAAACCAAGCAAACAGAAAACCCTCAAACTTACTTTTTCACTTGGAAGAATAGACAGTTTTTCCTTACTCCTCCTGGGTGCCATTTGGAAGCGTCTATTACAAAGAAGCTGTGTGAAGTTGTTAACCTGCCCTGTGTCACAGAGTCCATAGAACCAGAATGTTCAACCTACTCAGTCTGAGGCCACTTAGAAATGTGTAAATGAGAATTTTACTGTTTCATGTTGTTTGACAGTGGCATGAGAGTAATAGAGCCATGTGTTAATGCTGTCAGGAGGGCAGAGCCTGAAAGCATGTGTGTATGGAACAATGGCTGTTAGATGCAGTATGAGATCTAGTGGTGTCCTCAGAGGGATGTGGAGCTGTGACTAACTGCTGTTTCCACTTGTTTGACCTACCTTAGTCAGTCTTGGCTTCCTTGGTTTACTCTGAGCTAAGATAACATTCTGTCCGGGTACAGAGGCCGTGCTTGTCTCAACAGCTATCTAAACTTGTTGCTAACTCGGCTGTTAGGATTTGAAGCAGTACTTTCAGGCCAAGCTTTGGATGGAAATGTAGTAGTTCCTGTTGTTCTCCATCCTTTTGGACATGGAGCATATGGTTATGAATAATTGCTGGAGTTTCGAACCCCACAAGATGGGCTAGTGGCCATAATGCTTGTAGGAAGGAGGAAATAGGATGACACTTAATAAGAGCATAATAGCAAAATCTATGCCTAAGGGGTAAAAAGGTCTTACTCTGTATCAAAGCCAGATAAACATCTTTTCTTTTTTTTAAGGGTTGGGAAGCCTTGTCTGACTTCCCACATTTACTTCATGCCTCCTGGGAAGCTAAATGTTTTCCTCAGAGCAGACCAGTGCTGTATGCTGCCCTGAGTTCTTTTGCTAGGTGAGGTAGTAAGAAAAACTAGTGAATTACTATACGATTATGCCTTCACCCTTGAAGGGCAATGAGTCTATCTGGCTTCTCTTGGACTGTGTTTGTTGATGCTAAGCTGAGCTGAAAGGCAACTGCCTTCATGGTTAGTCATTGATCTCCTCAGCTTTTGAGGAACCAAGAACCACAGGGGGAGTCCGTGCCTCAGGGGTTCGCCTCATTTGTGCAGAACTGAAAAGTGTGACTGCAGGGATCAGCAGATATATCTTCCAGGAGGCACTGAGGATGTGTTGGAAGGCAAATGAGCAGTGAGGACTGCTTTGAATAGAGTGCTTTGGTGGTGCTCAGGGCTTATTCATGCATGGGCAATGCTTGGTTTGGCATAACTTTATTCACTTCAAGTTCCTTGCTCTCAAGTTTATCTTGTATGTGAAGGTGACATGCTGCATTTAGAGTGAGGAGTGGAAAAAGAAGCTCTTTCCTTGCAGACATGCTTCCAGTTGCTTCTGTGCTTGGTAAAGCAGGGCAGTTGAACTAATTCTGGAGGCTGCCCAAACTCAGTATGTTCTTTGGTTGGTGGTTATATAGCAAACATGTGGCTTCCCTTTTCTGTAGTTGCACAGGAAGCAGCTTGTGTTTTGCTCTTGGGGTGAAATTGATAAGAACTATGACTTGGATTGTATGTAAAGCAATCACATTTTAAACAGTGTAGGCAACTAACATCTTCATGAGATGAATACATGAGATTTCCCCGGAGTGAGTGTTGCTCAGTAGCAATACTATGTCAAAATCACTATCAGGCATCTAATGAGAAGCTGTTTGCTGGCGTACGGGTAATCATTTGCAGGCAGCCCAGTAGGGATGGGGCTCTCGATCATTGTGCCAGCAGGATTGACTGATTAGTGGCCAACAGCTCTTTTAGCTTCCATGAGACATCCACTCTCAGTTTATAAACTTCATGTGAAAGTAAATCTTTATTTTTTTTTTTTAATTTAAAAAGTTATATTGATACATGTGGCTTTGAGCTTGCAAGTTACTATCTAAAGCAAAAGATGACTATCTCCAATTTCTGCTTCTGTTTTGTTTTTGAATTAGTACAGACAATTAAAGAACATATCCCTGGGGACACTTGGTTATGACCATGAAGGTTCAGGTTTAAAAATCTGTAAGCAACAGTACAAGAAAGGCACAATGCTTCCTTCCAATGACACGCTGAACATAGATGTTTCTACTGAAACAGGTATGTTACTGTTGTACTAAAAGATGTCTTGCTGTGGAGTACTTATGTTCTAATCCTAAATCAGTAAAGCTTAAAACCAATAGCTTTTTTTTTTTTTTGCATGGTAGTCCCAGCAATGTTACCATGCCTCTTGCCTATTTCCCTCTTGGTTTTTGGTACTTGCATAGAAATGACAGCTGTGTAGACTATAGGAAGCTCTTTTCAACTGCTGTCATTGGTGAGTTGCAGAAATCTTTTTTGGTTTTTTGTAGCTGGTTTTGTTTTGTCCCTCCTTTGCCACTGTATAGAAGATTCAAATACAGAATTCTGGATGCTGGTCAGTCTGTACCTTCAGTGGGTGGGTGTCCTTGCTGCCTCTGGCCTGAGTCCTAGCTGCTCAGGTGTTAGTTCAGAAACCTGCTTCTGATCCTGCTAGCTGAGCCTCTGTGTGGATAGCCTTGCTTGAAGCTAACATTTTGCCTGGTTAGGACTTGCCATTTAATCTGATTAGCTCAGTTTGATGCTACTTTCTATGAAGGTTTTAAGATGACAGCTTTTCATCTTCTCTTTCTAGAATGTATGTTTTTAAAGCCACAGGAGCTAGCTACTAAGAAAGCTGAACTGAAGATGAATTCCTCTTTTTTCAATCTTGAATTTTACAGGTAAAGTTGTGGTGGGATATTTTAACATTTCACCGCATCTTTTCCTATCAATATGGTAGATTCTGATTTGTGCAGTTTGTGTGTGTGTGTAATTTCTTTTTATGTGTATTTAAAATATATTTATACACTCTTTAAAATATCCAGGCTTATACAGGTTGAAATCTCCTTCAAGCTGAAAGGCATTGCTCTGCAGACAATCCATGCCCGTGAATTGCCTGACTGCTATGCATTTCAAAATACTGTAAGTGAACATGGGTAAGACATTTCTACAACTGTGTATGTATACAAGAGCTTAAGCTACAGGGTAGGCATCATCCTCATATTTAGACTGTAAGGAAGAAGCAATTGAGCACGTCCTGGCCCTTAGCCCTCCTTCCCCAAAGGCTGCTGAAATGGTGTTGTCATGGGACTATGTTTTGTAACATATTCCAGACAGTAACTTTATAACCTGAGAAAGTGGTAAGTAACTGTTATTCCTCTAAAGGTTAAACTTTAAGTCTGGCTTCTTCAAATATTGCTTTTTTAATGCAATATATGACATGTTATCAAATTATGACTACAGAAGCATTTATAGTGACAACTTTCTTAAAGCTTACCTGACCAACTCTGTCGAAGCAGGATTTGTTTTTGGGAATGCAATTTTGCTTGTCTTATCTCAGATATACTTCTATGTTTCTAGATAACTTTCAATAACAAAGCCCACAGTGGAAAAATCAAAATCTATTTTGATAGTGACACTGATATTCAAGAATGCAAGGACTGGCACATATTTAGCTCTGGTAAGTGTTGTACATGTGTGTTATATATTTCCCATCCTTTCCCCTGCTCTGTAACAATCTGTCCAACAAGACATTCTGCATCTTGTTTATCTATATCCTGCCCTTAAAACAAAAAAGTCCTAACCCTTGCCTAATGCAGTTCATTACCTTTTTATAATTAAGAGCTGGGAAGGAATTCCTTTTTGTGAGTGTACTGAGGTGAGATGACAATGGGCATCTCTATATACCAGTGTGTGTTCGCAGCAAGCTCTATTCAGAAGTAGAATGAATGTTTCTTCTATACATTTTGATTGATCTGCTCTGAGATTACTCACTAACAATAGTAAATTCTCAATTCAAACCTTGTACAGCTTTCAAGGGTTTTTTTTTTCCCCACTATAGCTACTGTTATTAATGATGTGTGTGAGCAGAGGGTGGTATCTGCCTCATTTCTAGTGTTAAGGCTTGATCTGACAGTTAAGGAATGTGCAACAAAGGCCCCTTCAGAGGAACTGTTGTGACTGAGCACTGCTGCTCCCAGGTGTTGACTTGCTGTAAGAGACCATGGTGGAGCAATAGTTTTCAGTGTACTACATAAGATCTCTAAGAAATGTCAAGTGGCCTGCCTTTTGCCTAGGCAAAGATAGCTTTTTCTCTGGTAATACTGATATTAAAGTGATGTCTTACAGTATGTTCTGAATAACCACAAAGTCCTTCAGCTTACATCTATGTACAATAACTTCTTGTGGCTGTCTTTCAACCAGCTGTTCTTGAGTAGTTTATATTGCAAGTAATAACCAGCTGAGGGAGCATGCATAGTTCTGTAACAATGGTGAGCTGAAGTGCCATTGCAACAATTAAAAATGAGTGTTTGACCATATTTTATATAGTTAAAAATCTATGATGTGAAAAAAGGTAAGGACAACTGGTATGAGTAAACAAAACACCTGCTTTGTGTCCACATCATGGCTTCTAAACCCGTGGATGACAAATGTCATTGACTTTCTGTACTTTATGATTGCAGGTCAGGAAATGAGAAATAAAGCAGATTTTGTTTGTTCTTGAACGTAATCATGTTGATATGAGCCAAAGTCTGCTTCTTTTGTTTTGTTTGTTTTTAGTCTGTGTAGTTGTAACACTGTTGGAGTACAGACAGATAGGTAAACCTAGTGGAAAAAGGGGGTACCTGTATTAATATACCCATTTTGGTTTTATTTTAGTAACTTGAACATTATTTTTATTTACGTGGCCCAATCTCCATAGCCATCATGATTTAATTCTCTGGTCAGTTGTCCTCAAGATATACTTGCAGGAGGAATGTTTCTTATAACCCATCTATTTATGGAGTGAGAGTGTTTAAGTGTAAAATATGTGACATTTTGTAACAGCTTGTGCTCAGAGAGATCTGAAAGGACTAATTGTACCTTCTTTCCTCAACTCTTTTCAGTTCTCCAGAAAAACACTCAGTATATTCTGGCCTTTGATGGATTTGTCATTTTAAGTTGCTTTGCTTCTCTCATCCTGTGCACACGATCCATTGTTCTTGCCTTGAGACTGCAAAAAGTAAGTACAGTGCTCATATTATTAATACCTATTTTGTCTCTGGTTTGCTGCTAATCTTGTGAGGTGAGAAGGTTTGAAACACCGAGTTGTAAATCTGTTGCAGGATGTTGCTCTCTTACTGTTATCTCCTATCTCTGGAAAGGATGAGTAATGTCAATGGTGAACAGTCCCTAGTTGAGTGGATTTTACTTCTATTTAATTGTATTTCTTAAGGGTGGCTTCTTTTTGGTCAGGACTTAATTTTGTCCAGAATTTTATGGAAAAACAGACTTACAAATCTGCTGCTAATAGCCAACACTTCCTGTACATGAACTGTTCCTTCCCTAGCTTCAGGGTAGAATTATCATAGAGGTCTCATAATAAATTAATGCTTTAGTGAATATCACTCAAAACCAGCTCTAACTAGAGAAAATGGAAAGCATAGCATGTAACCTAAGTCTGGGTGGGTTTGCTTGGGTCTTTCTGCAGTTGGAACCGCCCTATTTCAGTCTTCCTTACCTCCTTCCTCCACATTCCTTGACCACCATCTGCTGTCACCTTCTTCCTCACTCCCTTTCTAGACTGAGACTAGCTCTGTTAAACTTCATCTCAAGCTGCTTGTAGAGCTTTGTGTAAGCAGACTTGGCTCTTCATATGCAAATACTGATGCAGAAATACAAGCTGAGCCCTGAGATGTGCCACCTTATAATCATTAATTAATACAAACTTTGCAAGCATGTGGCTTATGAGAGTTGGAAAAAGTTTGGGATAGGTAGGATATGAAAGCACAGATACTTGTTTATCTTCTTCAATATATCCTTTTTGAAGCTTGTAACGTGTAAACAAGACAAAGGTAAAGAGGATACCCTTCAGCAAAGGCATTGTCAAACTACTGTCTGAAATAGGGACATTGACATTTATTCATTGAGCAAAAAGAGCAAATGACAACAGATAGGCAGTGTTGGGTGTGGGAAGCAATACTGATGACTGTTCTTGAAATGAGAGCTCTTGCAATAGTTGTATTTCAGTTGATACTCTTTGTCACTCCTTTAGTTGAGTGGCCTTGCTGTGTTGGAGGTATAGACACCTTTTGTGAAGGGGACTAGAAAGGGGATAATGAGCCATGGTTAGACTACTGGGTGTTGGTTATGAAGTCAGCTGTTATGTGGAAGGTCACTTTTCCCTGACTTAAACCAATTTTACTTTCTTTTTTTATTTCTGTGCTGTTGAGAGTGAGTTTTAATCATTTATTCCAGCAAATATAGTAGGAAAAGGGTATATGAAGCTTGAGCACTGCTGTGCTACTGGGGCATCTGTACATATTTTTCATCTGAAGTGACCTGTAACTAAACATCTAAATGCTTGTCAACAGAGATTTGTGAACTTCTTCTTGGAGAAATACGAGCGTCATGTCTGTCATGCCGATCGTTTGGAGTTCATAAATGGATGGTACGTCCTGGTAATTATCAGTGATGTGATGACAATCATTGGGTCAATCCTAAAAATGGAAATAAAAGCCAAGGTGAGAGTTTGATACTTCAAATAAAACACCAGTTTTGTTCCAGCCACATGTAATGTGTTTTAACTCGGAGACAAATAGAAGTGATCTGTCATAGTCACTAGTTATCTTGTTTTCTTCTGCTAGTTCTGATTTCATTTCCTGGTGCTAGTTTGACTAATAACTGATTTCAGTTCTTTTTCCACAAAGTGTTTCTGTAAGATCCTGTAATCTATTTAAACATCTTATTTCCACAGTACTAAGACCTCTAATCCCTGGTATAGGACTAGTCAGTAAACAGTTCTTAATAAACAAAAGTAGTAGTAAATATTATACAGGGAAGCCAAAAGCCATCTCCTTGAACAAAACAGGGAACTTGATGATGGCTTGTAGGACTGGAAGCATGGCTGTTACAGCTTGCTTTCCTGGCCTGTCCAAGCTATAGCCACAGACAGTCACCTGCTAGTCCTTGGCTTTCTGGTCTGTGCTTGCTGGAATCAATATTTTGTCCAACTGGCAGCTCTTCAGGGGGATTTTTGGTTTGGTGTTCATGTTGGTTTGTTTTTGTTCCTTCCATAGAACAGTATGTCAACAATTCTTATGTTCACAAAACTCTCTATTCTGGGAAAAACAGGGAAGATAGATAGTGTGCTGCTCTAGTTTCATGTGTACTGAGGCTCAAAGGGCAGATACTCAGAGTGGCCTTCAGAGGAAGCACTTGAGAACCTCCAGCTGGATAGTGAGAATGAGGGTAGGAATTCTTGAGCTAGATGGGTATCTCATGCTCATTGCAACTGCTTCTAGCCCTCTAAAGTAAATGCAAGTAGAATTTGTTGTAAACTTCATTGGTAGTAAAAATTATGTTCAGGCTCTGAACATCTAGCAACTTGTTCAGAGATGTAAATTCATGTAGTGGGGAAAAGGCTCCAGTCCTGAGGTTCGCTTCTGGTTTAAATGATGGTGCATATTTTTTTCTAAATAGTGAATGAGAGCTTGTTTGCCTAACAATAGCATTTATTAACCTTTTTAAAACCAAAATTTAGAGGTATTTAATCTAGTTCTAAAAACATGGTGTAACTAAAGTAAGGGCTTCAGTTCTTGCAGGCTTCATGTGAAACTTCAATAATATTGGCACAGATGTGCTTTCATGTGCAATACTACAGCATTTGGTCATCTCAGTAAATAACTGCAGTTCACTTTGGTCTGATTTTTGTGATCCTGTCAATATTGTACTGTCCTGTTTTGTTTGTTTGAACTACTGGAACCTGAATAACTGTCAAGCTGACATATCAACTGCTTTGTAACTTGATCACCTGTTTTTTTTTTGGATCCCTCAGAACTTCACAAGTTACGACGTCTGCAGCATTTTACTTGGAACATCAACTTTGTTTGTCTGGGTTGGAGTCATCAGATACCTGGGATATTTTCAAACCTACAATGTAAGGCAGTAATCAAATATTTAACAATTAAAGAGTATATTTGTATCTGTCACTCTTATTCAAGTCTCTCTAATATGTGGCTTTTTTTCCCCTTTCCTCTGCCCTGACTTATAGGTGCTCATTCTAACTATGCAGGCGTCATTGCCCAAAGTGCTTAGGTTTTGTTGTTGTGCTGGAATGATTTATCTTGGCTATACTTTCTGTGGTTGGATTGTCCTGGGACCTTATCATGAAAAGGTACATCAGCACTATTACTCTCTTTCTGATCTAATGACATCTGAATATCTGTCTGTTTATAGTTATAACAGAAATGGGTTGTAAGTTCATGTTTCTGTTTAAAAGCTGTAACATGAAGGACCATGGGAGTGTTTCTCTTTCCATGTGTACCTCTTGCCATCTGCTCGTTTTAACAAAATACATTTATTCTTGCTTTCACTGTGTGTTTGAACTCAATGTGATCCCCAACAGAAGGCTGTGTTTGTGAGTAGATGACTTATCCAGGCCACGACTGGCTGTACTAGAGGTGAATTGGTCTGGATCTCTGTCGCCATCTCCTGGCAATCCCAGTTCAGTTGAGTTGAAGGGCACGAACTAGTTAACCGTTACCATTTTGGGGAATCTCCTTGGCTCTGGCTTTTGTTTTTCCCAGACTTTCCTGTGCCATGTAACTTCAGCTGCTAAATCTTGACTCAGAGGAGTGGATGAATAAGCCATGTTTACTTTGCTTTCTGTGTGGGAGTGTGTTGTGAGGTTGTTTTTTGGGTTTTTTTTTGTTTGGTTGGAGCTTTTTTTAAGGTTAAAATCAAAGTGTGTGCATGCTACATCATCTTGTCTGAAACCTGATTACAGAAGTAAAGCTTTGTATATTCCAAATCACAAGCAAAAACTGCCATGAAGCTTGGTTGGTTGTTTGTTTACTTAGTGGATGTTCTATGTGACAGTTGGGGAAAAAAAGGCAGATTCCTGTTGTGATAAGTTCTAGATGTCTATTAATGAGTGACAAATGTATGATTTCTTGTTCTTGATCTCTGGTTACACAGGGTATACATTGTAAGAGACACACGTTGCAGTGCTTGTTTCAGCTTCTTCCAAGCCCCCAGAGCTTGGATTCTTTTAGCATAATGTAATTATCTCCTCTGAGAAATGTAAGCAGTCTGAAGATATTTTAAGCTGATAGCAATCCATTTCTCATTGGCATGCTGAATGATGTGGGATCCTCTGCCACAATATAGAGTCTCAGCTCTTTGCAGAGGCACAGCATAAATACTGTTATAACTTCCCTGCAGCAAGTACTTTCAATTATCTGAGTAAAAGAATGTGTAGTCAATAATATGCTTATCTATGAAAATGGTACCTCTTGCTAAAATATCCCTGATCAATGGCAATAGTAATCTGTGCTTATGTTGCTGGCAATTCCCCAATACCCCACTGGAAGGCAGTCTAGTACCATGCAGGACTTACAGAAATGGAAAGACCCTTCCTTGGCTGTACAGATACACAGGAGAGAGGTCCTTATCCTCAAAAACCTAGAAATATGTATGTTGCTTTCCCTTCCTCTCCTACAGCCAGAGAGAGGGAGTGGGAATCCTGCACTTTGTGTTTTATCAATCCAAGGACTTACAGATGCACAGTCCTTAGCAGATGGGTCTGTGTGCCAGTGCATCAGAAATTCTGGGTTGCTCAAGAACTACCTGTGGCATGCTTCCTCTTCTTCCAGATACTGTACTGCTGGATTTCATACTGACTTCACAATTTTGTTTAAAAAAGCTTTATAATTGACAAGCCATAGATGGCTGATGTTCCTGTGAAACAGTATGTTTTCCTTACAAGTGTATGCCTCTTGACATCTTGTTCTTAATTTAGGACTGTAATTTGATTGTAGTCACATTTCTTTATGGATAACAGCAATAAAACATTGTGCATAAATTCATATTGTCCAATAAATGGATTTAACTACACTTTATCTGGAGGGGCAGAACAAGAGGGGGAAGTGTGCTTGCCTGGTGACTGAATGGAATTTAGCCTCAGGGCATGATCCATCTTGAGGGAAATGGTGTTGGGAATTTAAAGAGAATGTACTTGAAATAAAACCATGATTCTGTCCAAGATGTGCTTCACTAGCTTTGGAATACAGCTATAGCTTGTAGCTACGTCTCAGAGCTTTCTGAATGACAGATCTTCATCTGCCACTTGAGCTCTGAAGGCTCTTTCTAACTCCTTAATACGATATTAACGACCCGTATTCCAATAATGCTGTGAACCTTGGAAACAGGGATGTGGAAAGAGGAGGATTCTGTTCACAGTGTACCATCATTGATTTACTGTATAGATTCTGTGAAGTCACTTTATCTGTGTTTTGGCAAATATAATGATGATTTCCTTCAGGTCTAAAATTGCTTAAAACTCTGTAACTTAAACTTTGTGGTGGCCAGTTATTAAGTGTTTTGCCTGTTGAGCATCAAGTTTTTTTATTGATAATAAACAGTATTTTTTATGTCAATTCATAATGCTTAGCCAAGATTATATTTATACCTGGTTCTATTACTGACATATGTTTTGGCCTGACTGTACAGGAAAGAAAGTGTGGTAGCATTTGATTGACTGGATTGGCCTTTTTCTTTTACTATGAGTAAAATTCTAAAAAAAAACCCAAAACCCAAACACTCTCCTCCACGCCCCCCAAAAAAAAACCCCAAATTTTTGTTTAAATAACACTCTTCACTTTCCCTGTAATGTGGATGATCGATCTTCACCCTCCATTAATAATTTGTACTCCTTATTTTCTAGTTTGAAGATCTGAACACGGTGGCTGAATGCCTCTTTTCTTTGGTCAACGGTGATGACATGTTTGCAACATTTGCTCAAATCCAGCAGAAGAGCACACTGGTGTGGGTGTTCAGTCGGTTATATCTGTACTCCTTCATTAGTCTCTTTATATACATGATCCTCAGCCTTTTTATTGCACTCATTACCGACTCCTATGACACCATAAAGGTAAAACATTCATTGTTACACTTGTAATTGTTTTTTCATTAATTCTTGTTAGTCAACAACTCAATGCTATCCTGTCTAGCATTAGTTATGATGACTGATGAGACTATTAAAATCTTAACTGTAGTCTGTGTTGATATTGGGAGGATGACTGGGTAGTCATCCAAATGACTAAGCAATAACTGGTTTGGAAAATTATCCCTACTGTGTGTCTGTTCTTAATTTTCTGCTGCTTTATCTGGTTTCAAAAAAGTAACAGTTAATGGAAACATTAGATGGAAGAATGAGTGGAAAGAGTGAATTTTTAAGTATAAGTTATGCAGAGCCAGGTGAGACTTCTCTGAAGTGTGAACTGCTTCTCATGGCACCAGAAGCTGAGATCAGAAGGTTTGCTGGCATCTTAGAGAATATCCCCTTGGCAGGAGAGTGCAAGGGCCAAGCAGAAAACTCTGCTAACAGTGAAGTGTGTAGGCTTCCTTAATGTGCTGATTGGAAATGTGTGATTAAAAGGAAATGTCTTCCAAAAGACTCACTACTTCTGGTTCAAGTTAAAATTATGCTATCAGTTTCTGGTATAAACGGGCTAAAACCAAAACAAAGTCTTCAGTAATTACCTTTTGCTCTTGTCCTCTAGTGCTGTCTCTATTTTTTGTTCCTAGTAGCTGCAGCAACAAGTGGGAAGGCAATGTGGACCATGCTCTTTAGCTCTAGTCCACTTCTTGTCTTTGTCAGATAAACAGGACAGCAGAATAAGGCTAGTCTTACATAGGCCATAGCTTCCAGATCAAGAACTCCACTTCTTAAGCATCTCAAAATACAACTTAACTATCTCTGCCTGTGACTTTATTGGATCATCAGACCTGCAAAACGGTGTTTACTCTTAGTTTTCCCTCTGAGCACCCCATGTGAATCAGTGAGGAGACGTTTCGGTCAGCTGAACTGCTGCTTTGCAGAGCATTTTTTCAGCACGGAAGTACTGAATATCCATGTTAGGGCCCTTTGAATCTAGCATTAGGGCTCCTGGAGAAAGTGAACACAGCAGCTGATGGGAATAAGGAAGAATCAATGCCAGTATGACTTGATCACTTTCTTGGTCTTATGGACAGCAAAGTAAAAGTAAGAATCTGTGAACAATATGAATTTTATGTTAGATTACTTTGTTCCACCAACTTTTTTCATTCCTACAGCAACACTGCACAAATTTTAGAACACTTCATGCCTGGTAACTTATGTATTGTAAATAAAATGCGTTCTTTTTCAGAAATACCAACAAAGTGGGTTGCCAGTAACAGATCTCCATGAATTTCTAAAGGACCGTGGCAGTGTTGGTTATAGAAAAGAACAGAATTCCTTGTCGTTCATCTGCTGCTGTAGGAGGTCAGTAGGCTGTTGTTAATGAGTGTCTTTCTCAAAAGTACACTAGCTTGCTTCTCACTGCAAAGTGCTGGCTCACAAAAGCTAAAGCATCCAGAATTCAGCCCATGGAATATTTGGACACTGCTATTCATCTTGTGCTTTACTTGGTGTTAGATTTTCAGTCTGCTGATAGTCTAGGGGTGACACTTCTGAAAATAAATGCGTGGTTTTAAGTGTTGTTGCCAATATGAAAACTGCGATGCTGAAGATGATGGAACTTGATGGGAGGACTACAGCCTAACAACATAGTTCTACTAACATAGGACATCCAAGGAGTCGGGAGCAAACTATGTCCCTACTTCTTGGGGTTTTGTAAGCCTCCTGTTGTTAAAAATCTTTTCCACTAGCCTGGAAGTAATAGCAGAAAGCAAGAGAATGTGATTCAGACAGATGCCAGTAATAAATCCCAAAGCTATGCTGCATCTGTGAGGTAAATGAGTTCAATTCCATCTATCAGAATCCTGGAAACACTTGTGAGTATCGAATTGCCATCAAACTCAGTCCTTTGGCGGTAGTAGCAGTGGTCCTTTTTAAGCTGCTGTTGGTGAGGTGAACTTCCCACCTGGTGCTTGCTGGTCTGGAAGTCCCTTGTTTGAATTCTGTTTGAGGGGAAAAAAAACTAATGTACTTCTGAACCCCTGATTGAGAGAAGATGGATTTTATTGCTCTCCTTAAGCAGTCTGGGAGAATTCATCCTTGTGCACAGAATGGTTGTGGGCACTGTGCAAGGAGGCCAGGCTACAGGAGAAAGAATAGAGCTGAATGTGAACATTTATTCAATCCCAACTGGTGTAACAAATCCTATTTTTATAAGTAGACAAGTATTCTACTGCTATACTGAGGCTTTTGTGAAAGGCAACTTTATACTGTTGATGTACTCTGGCAGAGGGAAACCTCATAGCCAAAAATGAGCCTGTGAGATGATAGTGATAATGGACAGATGCCCCAGCAGTTGCTGTGGGCTTGAAAGCCAACTAATTAATAAGAGCTCCAGCCAGGTACAGTTTCAGATTTCACAGCCAAATCCTTGTGTAAGGGAAGAGATTTTTGTCTACTTAAGCATAATAAATATATTTTACTTTGTAATATGCTGCAGAGAATGAAGGGCACCAGCTCAGTAGCTAGAATGAAAACCTAGAGCTCTTTATACTCTATAAATTTCTGCTTGATTGTCCCAGTGCAGATGTTGGAGCTGTATGTTGAAATGGGAGAGTATGGAACAGGAAATAATTAATCTTGGTTTTATGTGATAAAATACTTCCTATTGCATTTCTTGCTGAATGAAAAGTTGTGATTTTTTTTTTTCTTTTGCAGACAACATAGTGATGACAACCTGATACTTATTAATTGATAGTGGCAAATTTCAATGTGTAACCAATATATGCCAAGAAGGCATAGCTGCATGGAGAAGAACAATTCTCCAGATTTCAATGAAACCCACTATCTGGACCTGCCTCATTGAGAACAGATTAATCTTACTTAATGTGTTGGGTAAAGAAAAGCTGCTAATGTGACATCAGCTGACTGCCCAGGAGGAGAGCCCAGAAGCTTCATCTGGAGGAGAGCTGTGAAGAGCTCTGTATTTTTGCCCTAAGTTCTGTCACATTAAAGAAGGCTGATCCTTGAGCATCATCTGTGGGAGCCCTGTTTATCAGCCACCTCTAGGAGGAAGGAAAGTGGCAGTTGTTTTTTGTAAAAAAAAAAAAAAAATCTATAAATACTTTACAAAAGATAATTCCATGTGAAGAAGTATTAAATAAAAGGTGGTCAAGAAGGGAAGAGCTTTTCACTTGAAGTGATGTATTCAGCCTGTGATTTCTACTTGGCACAGTTTATTTCCTTGAAATAAATTTATGTAAGACTACAAAGCTGCACAGAAGTGCAAAAAAATTCACTTCCTCCTCTTGTAGATCACTTTAACACAAGCCATCTATGTATCAGTCTTTAACAACTTTACTAAAACAAAAGTAGTCTGGTATTTTTTTTTTTTTTTTTTTTTGTGTGTGTGTCTGTGAGTCTTTTCCATTTTACCCATAATATTGGATGTGTACTGTGCCCAAATAATACAACTTCAGCTATAGGTAAGTAGTGTTTTGGCATCATTGGGAACTTCCATGGCGAGAATCATAGGTAACACAATGAAAGTATTATTGCTGCCTGTTTTCTTTAGTATTGCACTGTTGTATTGTTGTAATCTGGAAGACAAAATCAGGCCAAAGCAATGTCATGGACATGACTTAACTACTTCTATTTCAAGCATATGTTAATTGAAAGAAAATATGTAACAATGTAGTCTTGGCAGTTGATTTGATCAAGATTGGTTTTTTTCTGGGTGTCTGTGGAATGACTGCTGGTCAAGTACTGTATTTTTTTTCCCTTTGGTCTTTGTAAACTTTTTTCAATGAGAATAGGGCATTTAACGTAGCTTTAAAGCATCTCCAGTATAGTACTGCATAGGTGTTGGAAGCTTCTGAAGCTTTCAGTGGTACTGACTGCCCCTGGAGTGGGTGGACTATTATATTAGATATTCTACTTTATCTGAAAGGGGCTATCTACTTCCTAAAAAATCTGTCTGTGGCAGATGATATTCACTTCAGTCACAGTGTGTTGGCTAGGACTTGGTCTTGACATGTGTTCTTAACCACTAGTAGTTCTGGCTCTGCAAATTCTGGCTTGTTAGTGTTTCAAGTGGCAAAGACAATTTGAAATGCTGCACTTGTACACTATAAGGTGAGTGGCAGCTCTCCTCCTGCCTTCCCACCCTTCAGAGAATCTGGAGGCAAGGAGGGAAAACAGTACTTTTTTCTTTTTGCTAGGTTGAAAAAAACCTCTTTTTTAACAAGTCTGTCTCAATTCTCTGCCTCTGCTCTGGGATATTTAAAGGAGAGATTAGTAACTACAAGTTCTCCAGCAGTCTTTCTGGCCATAAAGGGTAGTGGTGACTGAGGTCTGGAAACATGTCCTGTTGTTGAAATCTTTCCTGTCTAGTATTTGCCTTCCTGACAATGAGTACCTTTCTTGGTTTTGGAAACAAATGCCATTTTGGCTTGCTTAGGATGTGGCTAGATGTCTAGAAGAGCTGGTTTTCACATCAGTATTACCATGCATCCAGGCTCTTGCAAATTTTAATACTTCTCACGTTGAAATGTCTTTGGGAGAGAGATTCTTCTCCCCATCCCAATCTGAACAGTGCTTTGTTTTGGCCTCAGCTGCCTCAACAACTTGTGGGTAAAAATTAAATTGGTGCCAATAAGCAAGATTTCACACTGTTAGCAATGATCCCTTGTAACTTTTATCAAACAGACACTAATTGTGTGATCTAGAACGGAAGATTACTGTCTGTCGCTCAGGAACGATGAGTCAACTTTTCTCCTAGTGTTCATGTGTATGCTCTGGGGCTCTGGATAATCCAAGTACTTTTTTGCAGACTGCAGAAATGATCAGCATTAACTGACTGCTAGCAGAGTTTCTTGGCCTATAGAGCATGCAATCTTAACTTTGTTAGGTGCAAGATGCTGATGTTTTTATGTATCTACTGCTACTTTACTGGCAGCTTTCTAGAACATCTCCTTCTGAATCAAGCAGTTTCCTGGTAAATAAGATCAAAATCTAGCACATCTGAAAATGAATTGTGTTTTCCTTACTGTTCTGCCTTCTGCCAGAACTTAAGGAAATCTTGGGTTAGAGACTTGAACCTAGACATCAACTGTGTCCTGACAATACCATTGCTCAGATAAATACTTGCTTGTGAGAGAATCTTCAGGGAAAGAGGGTAAGTATCATCAACCAAAGGAATGTAGAAAATACTTGGAATTCTTATTGATTTTAGATCTTAATTTCTCTAATGGAATCCTAAAGCTTTCATGTCCAGTATTGATGTTAAGTCATATGAGCCACTTGCTAGCTAGACTGCTGCTTCAGCCCGGCTGTATTATAGCAGGTCACTAATGTATTGTAGAAACCAATTTGTGTCTTTGCCATCTGTTTGATGTGGGTTTTTTTCTCTTGGAAAAAAGATGAGTCAGTTGCTGAAGGTTCTCATTGGTTCTCTGCTCCACGGAGGTTAAACTTAACAGGAAATCTGGCATTGATTTTGTGCTTTAATACAGATTTGAATACAGTTACTGATTGATAGATGGTCCCACTCTGCTAAGGAGGTGTGTGTGATGCACAGTAATGGAAGCAGAACAGGAGCACAAGCTTTTGAAAAGTAGTCTGATAATAAGCTGTTCCTTCTGGTTGTGGTGTTCCCTGGGAATAAGAAGATTTTGCTAGTTGCTCATATACTTAAAAGGAGTAGAAAAAGAGATGAAAAGGATGTGAGAAGGTTGCACCAGAAAGGAGGCAGGAAAGAGGAGAAATTTTCCTAAGCCACTTTCAAGGTGAGCATTTGAGTGGGACAAGTTGGATAAGAGTTTGGGCTCTTATTCTGGGGCTTTCCATTTATGGGTAAAGCAGGGGAGAAACTGCTGGAGTTGAGGCTGTCTAGCATTTCATAATGTTCGTGTGCAAGGCTCCACCTAGTCTTTAACACTCTGTCTAGGTTTTGTGCTGTAGTCATTGCCAGGATTTCTGAGAAGTGGACCAGAGACTCTTTGCTGAGACCTTTTTATCAGTTCTCCAGCTCTGAGCAGACCCGTGAGTAGCTCAGTGCTCCTTGGATATATGCCTGGTCTCAGTAAATGAAGCAGGTAAGTGGCAATCTTCAGGTAAATGTCATCTTGTATCACCTCCTATATTTCAGTTCAGCTTGTCCTTTATAGCAAAGCTGTGTGTGCTTGGTCCTGCCCTTGGGAGCTGACATGAGCCTTTAAGATTTCTCTGTCACCGTGGTGAGTGTGAGGTGATTCTCTTTTATTGCCTTTTATACTATGTTTAAAGGAGCTAGGTGTGATGCTGGAAGGAAGTAGTGCACGTGCCTGTCTGTACTGTCCTGATCTCCTCCGAACTTACTGCCGTTTTACTTGGGTTTTGCTTTTGTTTCCCACAATACGAGTTGATGGACCTTCTGATGGGCTTTCAGACAGTACAGCCCTTGAGACCTGCGACGCGCTGGGGTCTGGCTCGCCTGCCCCTTTCCTTCGTCGCACTTTGCAGGACCCAAACCTCTGCACCTGGAAGGAGACAAACGCACCTAAAAAGCTTTTTTTTCCTGTGGCCTGCGGGGCCGTACGGCGGCAGAAGGGTTAATGCGGGGCGGGGCGGGCGGGGGCACTCGGCGCGGCGGCGGGGGCTGCGGGGGCTGCCGGTGAGCGGGGCGGCGGGGCGGGATGGGAGCCCTGTCCTCGCGGACTTGAGCTCCGCGATCGGGCAGGAGAAAGCTCGCGGCAGTTGTGTTAAAGGGCTTTTCACGGTGCCGAGGTGCCGGCGGCAGCTGCCGCCTGAGCCGCTGTCGTCGGGGCTGCCGGCCGACCGAGCGGGTGCTGCGGCTCCGAGCCCCGGGCACGGTTCGATGTCTGCTGATATTTATCTCGTATAAACCTACCGATGCTTCCCACAGGTACATTTGTGCGATTTTTCTATATACTTGAGACTTCTGCACTTTTTCACCTCTGGATATGCGCGTATCGTGTCCTGCTGAGGCTCTTGTACCAAGTATATACCACGTAGGGGGTTGGCACAGATCCTTTCATAAAGTTTTTAGTAAGGTATCATTTTCATCTTTGGAATACACAGAAGAATACAATGATAATATTTTGCGCTATATATTTTGATTACTTTTTTTCCTTCGGAGCAAAAAAGAAAGCCATTTTGTACCTTTATGTTTCCAGATGTAAGTAGGGCTACTCTCCTTCCCCTAATAGGAATCTAGAAAAAGACATTTCTTGTTACAGATTAAGTTGTATTGCTGTAGCTTTCTTCTTTAAACTACACAGAGTATGTGGTTTCTTGCATGTTCTTATGGTCTTCTAAGAGTAGGAAGCAAATCCAGTTATATGGTGATAAATCTGATTTCACCAAGTATAGCTGTTTACTGAAAATGAAGTGAAATACCCAAAACCAAACCCACCCTCCTGCCCCCATACCCCCCAAACCCCAAATCTGCATAATCAGCTGAAAACGTATATATTTGGCTTTTTACAGAACGACAGGTTTCAGACCAGTAGGATTGATGGGATTCTGTATCCTTATTCTCTGCTGCTACTACTATGACTGTTAACCTTTTGTAGCATCCTTCAGCATAGTCTTTATGCTATCAGAGAATGAAATAAAGTCTCTGAAATATAAGGTTTGACATCATAGAAAATATATTCCTCTTGGATCTTAAGTTGAAAAATTCACATACGTAGGTCCTACTTTTAAGCCACTATGTCCACTTCTATGTCTCTAGCAAATGTTTCTTGGAATACACTATTTCTACTGTTCCACTGAAATGTTTGCTTGCTAACCGGCGCTCTGCATCTGTTAACAGATCAGATATAGGCAGGTGGCTTGTTTTAATCAGTAGTGGCATGATTCAGGTCCTCACCAGCCATGTACTGAAAACAAATCATAGAAGTTCCCTTGGGTGGGACTGTGCTGAAATAATTTGTATTCCCATTCTGTAGGTTTTTTGAAAGAAAACTGGTTTGTTGAACTGTAAAATGGAGCTGAGAATGATTGATTAGAGGACCTGGAAGTTCTGCAGAAATGGTAAACTTAGTTGAGAAGCAAAACAGGTATTCTAGACATGTTTCACAATGTCCAGGCTGTTTGAATGGCTTTTAAATACTTCAAATGCTGTGTCTGTTTCTGCATTATAAGATGACCTGCCAACTCCTTCCAGAACCACACTTAAAGGAGACTAAATGAAAGCTTTGCAGTAAAGTTTTTAGTTTGAACTCCATATATAGATTCAGTAAACCATAATTTCAGAAAGTCTTAAATTACCAAGGTCTGAAGTCTAAACATGGGGTATCTGTAACTTAGTATCTGTCCCTAACATCTTTCCGCAGTGGATCAGAGCTAAACAGCCTTTAGTGCAGTAGAGCAGCTTTGTACCAAAGGCATTTCATGATTGTGATACCTTGATGTATAACTCTGAAAAGAGTTCAGCTGCCCATGCTAGGCTGCAGCAGCTCCCAGAGGAGCAGTCGTATACATGTGACACTTCTGTGCCCCAACAGTGCCTTTTTTTAAAAGTCTCTTACCAATCTGTGTGTACAGAGAGCTGTCATCTGTGACTGATGATATTGCTTTCTCTCATTTCAACTTACATATTTAGCCTTGAGGTTTAATACTGATCTTAAGATGCTTTGTTTCTACCATATAGCCTTGGTATTTTATGCAAGATACGTGATAAGTAATACAACTTTAGATGTTTCCACCACCAATATCTAAGTGTTGCCAAAGAATCATCTTGATTCCCTTTGCCCTGCTCCTTTCCCCTTTCAGTGAAAAAGATGATGCCATTAAAATGGATTATTACTGGAAATTACCAGAACTGTGGTGGAAGTAAAAGTGCTGCTGTACTTTCTATGAAATTAACATTATGTAGATGAAGCTGTCTTGGAATGGAAATGGATGTGGCACTCTGTTCTCCTTATTTGAACAGGCATTGAAGACCAAGATAATGGCATAATAGTGCTTGTACGTGCCTGATCTGAGTTCAACTGATTATCTGAGATTGGAGATACTTAAATTACAAAGAAAAAAAATATAACCAAACACGATCAGAAGTAAATTCTTTTGCTAATAAAGTCCCCTGAATTAAAACCTTGCCCACTGAACCTCACAGTTTTTAAACATTTCTTTTTTCCATATTTGCAAAGCTGAATGTAAAAAAATTACTTTTAAAGTACATTCTCAGTTCCTTAGAGTGGAGCATGTAGCATGCTGTTCTGAGTGCAGACAGTGCTGACAGAAGTTCTTTAATAAACAGTATGTAAACCAGTTACTTCTGAGAATTTGTCTCTGTAGAACTTGTTAAATGAATGCCGACTTCCACTGCGTTCCCTAACAGTACCAGACAAAAAAGCTTTAGTTTAGATTGAGATGTTTGGGCATAACTTTGTGTTCTTTATGTGCTTCCTTTCAGTTTTTTTCTCTAAATTGATTTTTGTTATAGTATCAATTAACTATTAAAGACAATTGAAAGTGAACCAGAGTACTTACCTCACAAAACTCCTTACAGTTACATATTAACATTTTTGGCCTCTGCTGTGTCACACACCCTTTTCTGCACTGGTATTTCTAACCTGAGGTAGCCTGAATGGGTTTCTTGGGTTACTGTACAACCCCTTGGCTGTGTTTCCTCCGTGGCCGTACATGCATGCAGGGTGTGGAGGGGAACAAGGAACCGATTCCCTCTGTTAACTGATACTACTTGTATATATGGCTTGGCTGCCCAGCACCCTGGCTTCCTTCTGCTGCCTGCATCTTCCTCTGCAATTGAGGTGAGAGAGAGATTTTCAGAAGCAAGGAGAATAAAAGCAGCACCAGTGGCCTCTCTGGAAGAAGTGGAAAGGGCAGGGGGTTTTCAAGTCTGCCTGCACACCCAATACAGACAAGCAAGAGCACTGCTGTGGGGAGCCATTGCCAAAGGCTGCATAGTCTACAAGCCTCCAGATGCTCCTCTTGTGGTACTGTACCAAGGGTTATCTGCTGCTTGCAGGGTAGGTTTGAAGAAGCCTAAGCACTATGTGCAGATAGGTAACTGCTGCTGCTTGGTATTTCTCTGCAGTGTTTGAATATAAAGAGAGTATTTCAAGTGACTTGCCTGCTTGCTCTGTCATCATTGCATGTGAGCATGATAAACTCAGCTTTCTGGAGAGTAACTTTTGTAATAAGTTTCAAAATATCTGAGGGATTTGTATGTAATACCTCATCTTTGCTAACAGATGGGGGGAGGCAGGGAGATGAAGTGCTCCAGCATTGCCTGGCAGCCTGCCTGCTTTGCAGGCTGAGGCTGGGCACAGCTTGCTCCTCTGGGCTTGTCCCACGGACCTGTCTGGACTGTACTGGCCTACCTGTCTCTCCCTCTGTTCCAGAGCGTGTCATTGTGGATGCTGTATTGCCCTGAATTTCTGCATAAGAATCCCTGTGCCAGCTCAGGAAAACCACCAGTAAATCAGGTTGGGGTTCTGCATGGGCAGACTTCTCTCCCCTCTCACCCAAGTTAACTTTCAGTCCTGCTACAGAATTTCCCTGCAATCTTCCCTGCAAATATAGGATATGTTTGGTCCTGCTCCATAGAGTTTTCAGTCCAGCTGCAAACTTGAATCTTCTTATAGTAGTTCACTGCCAAGCCAGGTTTGTTCACTCCCTCCCTGTTGCATTTACCCAAGGAGCAGGACAGAAGCCATCAAAGTCTCCCAAACTGCTGCCAACTCTGCAATAAGGTTGTGGTCAGTGTATTGAAACAGTTTGGTTTTTAATGGACAGGAAAGAGTCAGAAAACCACCGGGGTGTGTCATGAATCACATTATGGTGTGCAGGCTAAATTTTGTAATGATCTTCTCATTAAAACACTACTTGAGTTTTCCTTCAGAAATGTCTGCATTCATAATGAGTAACTCTGCTTAGAGTGGATTCACAGGCAGAACTGAAGTCTGAATGAAAATGATGTGCTTTCAGTAACAGTTTGAATCTGCAAAATCCTTGATGTAAATAGCTGATATTAAATTCCATGACAAACATACAGATTGTTATGAACTTTTCTTGAAGTAAACTTGATTCTAGTTGAATAACAAATATATAAACTTGTTAGCTTACAACTACATATACCCATGCAAATTCTTGACTGTTTAAGAATAGTGAAGAATGTATTCTGACTTGACACAAGTTGCACTTACATAGAAGAATTTAAAATTAATTCAAGTATGCTATCTGTCTTAAAGACAAACAGAGCTTGAGATGTGCTGGATTGGAAAGAATTCTTAATGTGTGCTTTTGCCTTTGAAAGCAGTTTAACTGAACCAAATCCTTTGAGATTTTTTTGGAACAGATGATTTCTCCCACTCAAAGCTTATGTTTACTCAGAGTGTTAGAGGAAAACACACTTCACAGTACATCAGTTTCTGGTCTTTGTAGCCACTGTTGGTTGAACTGAAGTAATTAAATAGATTGAAATAAGGAAAAGAACCTTTTTGACAAGAGTATGCTTTTGACATGTGCAAATTTTTGATGTGTTTGCTTGTGAGTGCCTTGTGGCAAGCTAATGGCTCAACCCATCTGTAGAATACGCGATCGGTGGTTATTGCTGCAAGTCAAGCTTTGGTCTGTATGGAGGGCTGTTAAATACTGAATGGCATAAAAGAGGGGAATGGAGATTGTTAGCAGTCCTGTCCTTTCCCATTAAAAAAAAAAAAAAAAAAAAGACACGTTAAACTTGAGAGCCACTTTCAAAGCAAAAGGCAGCAATTTGTCATGAAGTGAGAAGCAGAACTGGGGAGCTCTCTGCTGCAGACTCTCGAGGACTCTGCCTTTATAAGGCTGGGCTGACCAGTTCAGCGAGTTTTCTGCTATTTCAGTTTCTATTCTTTTTAAAACTTTGACAAACAATATTTTACCTGAATCTTCAAATTTATGTGTACTTAATAAACAAATCTGAAATGTAATACTGAAGGGTGGTTTCTTTTTATCTTTTTAAGTTTAAACCAGTCCTGATTAAGATAAACATCTCTGATTTGGCTGCAGAAGAGAAGACCTGCAGAATAAAATCCTGCAATGTGTTGACCTCTGACATGCCAGGAAATATGGGATATCCTATCACACATCTCTCGTGCCTGATGTGGACTGGGGCAGGACCACTGAGGATACAGAAGCACAGCTCTGTCACAGCTGCACAGCTTCCCTGAGGCAAGGCTGTTTCTGTTGGGAGAACTTGAAAGAAATGAAGGTGTAAAATAAACCTCTGTCTGGAAGGATGCTGGTGTGAAAAGTACTGTTTGTACACAGACTGGTTCAGACAGCCAAGTGCTACGTCTCTCCTCTGAAGGACTAGGATGCAAACTAGTTCCAGTTCAGCTACCATTTTGATGCAGTTTACATGTGGACACCTCCAGAATCTGCTCTGTGACCCTGAGACTCCAGCTGAATGCTTTTCTACTCCCTCCTGCCTTATCTCAAGACTTCAAGATATGTCTCTCAAGATCATTTGTCATTTGAGCTCTACTGTGTGATAGTAAGTGTTGTATGATTATTTTGGTACAGAAGTATGGATGTGTGTTTTCCTTTTCTCAGGTACCATTTCAAATGAGGATGGGATGTCAGTAAGCTGAAATATTTACAATAAGATCATAGTTTGATATTTTGGAGTTCTTTAAGCATGTTCTCCAGATGAGATGCAAAAAGTATCTCCTTTCTGTGACTGCAAGTTAAAGGGATTAATCTGTTGAGATGATTATACATGTTCAGAAGATACAACATGTTCAGAAAACCTTCCCTGTAATTTTCACAGGTTTGTTTGTTTGTTTCCTGCCATTCTTGCCCAAAATGCTGCTTCTATTTGCAGGTATTTGGGATGTTCTGTAAAAGCTTCATGTCAAGCTCAGCAAGTCCTTTACTGCTCTGGTGGGTAAAAGCGGAGCCATCTTGGCTAGGCAGAGTTCCCCACACTTGGCTGCTGGAGTAGCTGTTGTCTGCAGCTCCTCAAGGACTTCTGGTCACTTACAGACTTAATTTGCCTTTTGAGTATTTCTTGGGTGAGAATGGAGAATGTACAGAGCGACTGACTCCACCATATTGCCCTGAAAATGGAGCAGTAGGCATTGAATTCTGGTTAACTCTTTATGGTGGATCTGAGTTGCTGAAGTATTTTTAGATGGAAGAATGCCCTGTAACATTTCAGCACAAGGGATGATTTACTTGTTTCCTTCCACTTCTTGTCCTTGAGTTAGTGTTATGACTACCTACTTGAATTTGATGCCTTAAATAAGTTCCTGAGGGTAATAAAATGAACAACAATATCAAGTGGCCTGTTTTAGTGTGAACTACTCAATGTAGGGTGGGAACCAAGAAAAAAGACCAAGGGGCTGGTTCAGAAATATGAATTATTAAATATTTTTCCATTTTAATGGAAATATTAATTATGGAATAGCACAAGTTTGGTTAAAATTAGATAATGCAAATACTGCATGAGAGAAATAACACAAGCAGTGCAATTTAAATGACAGAACATGAAACTTTTGATCTTGAAACTCACAAGGAACTTTTACTATAAATGTAACTCTTAAGCAGCCTGCTGGGTATTGCTTAATTTGCTCCCCAGTCCCTGGAGAGATGAGATGTAACTGTGAAGTAACCCCATGGTAATAACAGACTTAGTGAACCTGATCTTTGTCATAAATTTTTGTCTGCAGAAGTTAAAAGCTTTTGTTTGGTTTTTTTTTGGTACCATTCTGCCTATAACCACTTCTAGGGATTTAATTCTTTTTTTCAGACCAATTCAGTCTACCACAGGTCCTCATGACAGCCTGAGGCTCACAAGGAGCTTTACAAAAGCTATTAGCATTGCATCCTCTCCTGCAGCTCTGTATGCTAATATTTCTTCCTTTCTGCCTCTAGAGTCAGGTACAGGTTTGCCCCTCTGTATAATATCTAATGTGGTTAGGATCTTGTGTGCATGATTGGGTTCCTACTTTCTGCTAAAACTATACGATATCTATTATTGAATTCACTATTAAAACCCTTATTCTGAGGGATAATGATGATCAGGCACAAAGTGTCCCTATTAGGCTGGCCAGATCCTGCACAGGGTAACCATGAATAACTGCCGTTGGATCTGACTGTAAATCTGAGTTCAGTTTGGATCGTAATAAAGGCAATAAAGTCGCCAAGGCAGCTGACATTGATCTCACCAGAGTAGCTGAAGTGTGATGTAATCTGGAATACAGACTCCCCCTTCCATCATGTTTAATAGCCCTGTGTCCAAAATAGTACTGAGTGAGTATAAGAAAAAAAAAACCCAGCGCTCCTGCTGATGTTAGGGCTTGCTTTATCCTGTGGTTGGTTAGGAGACTATTTTGTTTTTGAAGGTAACGGGTCTGTGAGGTGCTCACAGGGTTCCGGGTTAACAGGTCAATAAAAAGCATTCAGAGTTCTCACATGTGGAGAATATATTTTTTGTCTTTTTCAGTATGTTGACTTAAATCCTGTAGCAGTAAATAACAGATATATACTCAGAATATATATGCCTGTAGCATCTTACATACAGACACTTTTATGTTAATTAATACAGAATTGAAAACACCAAACATTTTTTCCAGTAATAGGCCTTTTATTGCTTGGTCAGTACATGGAAGAGTTACGATTTATGCTTCCCTGTCCTGACTGGATACACTGAGAAATGGAAATAATGATGGGGCTGTGGTTCAAGCATGGGACTTCACAGCAAGAATGGCTTGGCTACTGCTCAGATTTTCTTTGTGACCTCTAGAAAGTAACTTTTAACCTCTTAACTTCCACTTAGTTGCCTGTACAGTATGACTCCTCCTTTGCACTTTGCAGTACCCTTTGCAGGGACTGTGCTGGGCTTTTGTAAGCAGGTAGGTCTTAAAAATTCCTGATTCATCCAAGCATTGTGCACTGATGGACAGTGAACAGAATATCTTCTTCTGCATGAGTTATGTACAATATGAGTTTTTATTCAAGGCTTTCATACATACATATCTCTACCTCTGTACCTCCATGCACTTGATCCATCTCTTCCCCTCCCTCCAAAAAAAGCTGTTAGGTATGGTGATTGAAGCAAGGACCAGTAGTTGATTTTTAATTCTTTCTTTTTTCCCTCCTACCCTTCCTAGGATGCAGGGGCTTTAATCCAGGATGAACGAATGCTACTATGATAAGCGCATGGACTTTTTCTATAACAAGACAAACACTGACACAGTAGATGAGTGGACAGGGCCAAAGCTTATTGTTGTTCTGTGTTTTGGGACCTTTTTTTGCCTCTTCATTTTCATTTCAAATTCGTTGGTCATCGCAGCTGTGGTCAAGAACAAGAGGTTTCATTTTCCCTTTTACTATCTCCTGGCCAATTTAGCTGCTGCAGACTTTTTTGCTGGAATTGCCTATGTCTTCTTGATGTTCAACACTGGCCCAGTGTCTAAGACGTTAACTGTTAACCGCTGGTTTTTGCGTCAGGGCCTGCTGGACACCAGCCTGACAGCTTCTCTGGTGAATCTTCTCGTCATAGCCGTTGAGCGGCACATGTCGATAATGCGGATGAAGATCCACAGTAATCTCACGAAGAAAAGAGTCACCTTTTTAATCATATCAATTTGGGCCATTGCTATTTTCATGGGCGCCGTTCCTACCCTGGGTTGGAACTGCCTCTGTGACATTACCGCCTGCTCGTCCCTGGCACCCATATACAGCAGGAGTTACCTGGTGTTCTGGAGCGTCTTAAACCTGGTTGTTTTCTTCATTATGGTGGTGGTTTACATAAGAATCTATATGTATGTCCAGAGGAAAACTAATGTCTTGTCGTCTCACACTAGTGGATCCATTAGCCGTAGGAGAACCCCTGTGAAACTAATGAAGACTGTCATGACTCTTCTAGGTAAGAGACTCCAAACCTTGATATGCAAGGCCAGCAGTGCCAATGAATGGACTTGTGTGTTGGTTTGGTTTGATTGTTTGTTTGTTTGTTTTAAAAGAAACCCAAACCCCCAACCCTATAAACAAAATCAAAACAGAAAACCCCCTTTCTTACCAAACTTCCCAGTGCTGGAGGCGTTTAGATTTCTGTCTGCTTTTGATAGTGAAATGTGTTGCACCCCACAGAAATGCAAAGTAGAGGACTGGTCAACATGTAGAAGAAAAGTGTCTTTATTTTGTAGGCAGCTTGTGGCAAAACACAAATTATCTTTTTTTTTTTTTTTTTTTTGAGGTGATGAGAAAGAGTGCAAAGTCACTTTGGAGGAAGGTTTGTGAAGAGTCCCAACTTCCCGGTAGAACATTACCTACATAATATTCTTTAATATCTATACAAGGCCATTAATCCTATGGCTGGATGTGGATTGGTGGTTTGTGGGGTTTTTTTTTTTTTTTTCTTTGTATTTCTTCCTCTTGGCTGTTTCCTAAAAATACTAACTTCTTCCTCTTGGAAACACACCTTCCCTTTGGAAATAGAGAGGGTGCTTGGTGGATACTTGTGACTTTGACAGACGTTTGCTTTACAAGAGGAGAAATCACCTTCATTCTGTGAAGACTGCCCAGTGCAAAATAGTTTCATATGATGATATAGTCTGGCCTTGGATCTCTAGATCATAACATGAGATTTGACCTGGATTCTGCCCTAGAGAAACTGTTGATATTTGGGCAGCTCAGATTTCTTCAATAGCTTGTAAAGCTGGGCTCAGGTGGTGGGGCACTCTAAAACCACAGATATGGCTTTGCTGCTGTGACAACTATTCTGATGTTCTGTGAGCCAGCACAAGAAAGCTGGAGCTTTTAGGAAAGCTAGTGCCTGTGTATACCTGGGACACAGTTGTGTTGTACTGGAGTGCTAGGGAGCTTCTGGAGAAAAGCATCCCTTTTCATGGAAGGAGGAATTGCCAGGGTAGGAAGTTCAGACCAAGGACATGTTTTTGCTCTTGTCTATGGATGCTGTTTGCACAGTCTGCTATCTGGTTATCTTTTTTTTTTTTTTTTTCCTTCCTCTTGATGCTTTAGAAGATGAGATCAGTTAAACTTTAGAGCTCCTGACCTTGAAAAGGAAGGTGCTTCTCGTTCACACTCCTGTGTTTTCTGAAGTTGACTTGTCTTCTATCAGAGCCTTTCTCTTCTAAAATCCTTCCCCAGTTGTCCCTTCCTTTTTCCCCTTTGATTTTATGTCAGCTAATAAAGAGATAATGTGGTGGTTGTTCCTGTCCCATGCAGGGACAAGATTCAAACTTTTGCCCTACCTGAAGCTCTTATGCAGCAAAACTTAAACTGTCCATCTGGTGGGAGAAAATGACTGCAGAAAAACTCTGAATAGATCCAAATATGATCCTGCCCTAATGTATAAGCCTTTACTAGACTGTAGTTAACTGCTGCATTGAAATGAGACAAAAAGAAAAACACGTTTAAAAAGCATCTCCCTGAGTGTTTCTGTTGAAGGCAAAACACCATGCTGTTTTCTGGGAAGTCACAAAAGAAGAAATCACCATGCATAGCCTTGTCTAACTTACATGACTATTTATATAGATAATATTACTGTGTTTTTGTTTAAGCTGAAGTTGGAGGGTGCTGACTGAGTGCTGGAATAACAGGGTTAGCTCTCGGTGCCTGTTTGCAAGTCACAGCAGAGAGAGATTGTTCAGGCACTGGAGAGGACTCCTGGATGGCTGATGAGCAGTTGGTAGGGCAAGGACGGTGGCTACTGTTTGTTAGCCCCTAATGGTCACTTCTTGCAAGTCTTCAGTGCTCGCCACACCTGTGCTGTATTGTGGAAATAAACTCCACTTTAAATTTAATTTCCAACTTTTTCTGTTCCTGGAGAGAAGGACCTTGGGAGTATGGGATGATCAGCATTAGCTTTTTCTTACTTGCAGAATATGACTTCTCAGCCACCAGATTAAACTATAATTCAGGTAGTGCATTTAATGATATTGTATGTTGGGCCAGGCAAATTTAACTTAGAAAACCTGGGTGCTACTCTAGAGATCATAATCTTGCGTATTTGTCAATCAGAAACAAAACCAAAAGAGATCCTACTTCCAAAGAAGTTGAATTGGTGTATGAGTTACTGTGTGCACGTTCTACCTCGAAGCCCTGTGTCAGAGGAAGTGTTTCTTAGCATGTTTCTTCATACCAGTTCTCCAAATTTTGACTTTGAGAGGCTTTTCATAAATGTTGATTTCTAGGAATGAGCATTTATTATTTTTTTTTAAACCAGTTTGAAGTGTGCATTCCTGGCTAAATCATTCAATCACATGGTGCAAAATGTATTGGAAACTAAACAGAATGGGCTTTCCAATTACCAAAGCAGTCATCAAATGACCAAAGTGATGCTTCCAAAATTCTGCTTATATTTACTGATGCAACAACCTACAGCTATTCACAGCATGTGGGTTTTGCCCAAAGCAGTTATTTTTCACAGTTTTAGAGTACCCACTTGACACAGTCTTAGCTAAAAGCTCTGTTGCTGGATGAAGCATGATGAGAACCAGAGTTCTCATTAATGTACTCTGTTGGTTTCATGGGAGGTTCAGGACAAAATCCTGCTGCTCTGTTGCTGTGTGGAAGGAGGCTGCATGCAGTTGGGAGCTGCTGGCATGCTGTTCCTCCTGTCTACTTCCACCTCCCTTCTTGGGAAGGCTGGACCTGTGGCCAGCTACCTCTCCAGCAAAACATTGCTTTTTTCTTCTGTGGTGGTACAGCTAAGAGTGGAGAGAACCTGGATTTCAGTGAATTCAATGATCACAGCTGCAGGTGGCTTTTTTAATGCCTGGATGGCCCCTTCTAGAGGCTGAGATCTAAGTCCTTGTCCTCTACCTTTTTCTACCATAACCCCTAAAATGGTCCATCACAGGATAGGAGCAAGGCTTTCCCTCTGGTGTGCTAAACCATAGAAAATTATCTTCTTGAAACTGGAATACATTAAACTTAGCAAAAGTGAGTAAAATACTGATCACCTGACCTTGTGACATCGTCTTAGCTAAGCCTGTGACTGCAGCTTGAAGGTGTGTGGGTATGTGATTTTTGCGTAGTGTGTTCATCTGAATTTGGCAGTGAGATTCTTGCTGAAATAGCAGCTTTGAGGCAGATGATTTTCAGTTTTAGTGACTTTATAGTTTGGTTGGTAACTTGCTATTTTAACTCAGGTGCATGTGTGGCAAAGGCAACTGAAAGCTGCTGCACTGTTCTCAGTGCTGACATTGCTTAGAGACAGCTCTGATGTGAAGAGTTCTATGACATGATGCTGCCAAAGCATCAGTAGTGCTTCCAGGTCCATCTTTAAATCTAATAGAAGAATCCTCAAACTAACCTTGACATGTTGAGACATGTGATCTCCCATAATCCAGCGGGAAGACTCAAAGCTGTTCTTATGATCCCTGTTGCAGGCAGGCTTTATTTTCCGTCACTTCTGTGAATTTTAGAAAGTCACAGAAATCAAATTCTTTTGGAGTTTGGCACTTTTTCAGGGAGAGGAGCTCCTGCAGGATAAAAAGTCTCCAAACAAGAAAGTAGCCAAAAGGCCAAGACAAAAAGTATATATTTATGTTTAACCATAGTTGCCTTTGAAAGCTCTGTGGTAAAAATAGCAAAATCTGTGTAAGGCTGCCAGTCTGAACCATGCCTTGCTTTCATCTCTATGCTGCTAAGGGAAGGGTGTGAATAGTTTGTGTTGTCTCCATACACATCAAAATGTGGTTTTGGTGGAGTCAAAGCAACAGTCCCATGAAAACATTAGCCAGTAACTCCAGCACAGTCACTGCATTGCCCCCTGCCCTTGTCTTCAGTCGTGGGGTGGGGGAAAAGTGCAGAGAGATATGTGCAGATGTCTTTTATCTTCCTTTACTTTTGACACTGAAACCTTTTAGGGTTTTGGCTGTACAAGTAGACAGGGATGTATCCTAGGAGTTCACAGACTAATCCTGCCTGCAATCTTGGGGTTTTTTTGAAGGAGTAATTTCTGTGTCTTTTGTTAAATGTGATTTTGGGGTCTGATACTTTTCCTTCTGACTTCCATGAAGCCAGGATTGGACCTTGAATGCTTTGTGGTACAAGTGGTCAAAATGCTTTCAGTGCTTCGAGGGGGTTATTACTATCTTAATTTCTGCATGGAGCTGGTGCTTTGGTGACTTTGACAATGACCCTTGGTGGCTAGCAAAAGATCTCTGTCCAATTACTTACCAAGACACCCAACTACAGTGTCTTCTGGGTGGTCTGGCTTCAGTGCTTGTTAAAGTGGATGGGATTTGCTGGTGAACCCCAGGGTAACAGATCAGTACAGTGTTTTCTCTATTGTAGACTGTAAGAGAAAGTTGGTGTCATAACTGCTTACATAGTATGCTGGTGCCAAACCAGTGTGTGGAATAGAGACTGAACAGAGAAAACAAGTGTTGTGGTAGCAGCTTGCAGCTTCTGATGCCAGTGGGCAATGGAAGAATGTTACTGATGTCAACCAGTATCTCAAAACAAACATCATGAAATTAGTGCTTAGCAGTAAATGCAGTTTCTGAAGGAGATGGTCTCTTGTATTTCTGTTCTTTACATTATTGCCTAGAACATATTAAATCAGTTGGTGGAATTTCATCTGGACTTCTGGAGTACAAGGTTGTAGCAAGATCCATGGTACCTTGTCTCAGATAAATTTTTCAGCAAACCTAATGCTTACCAAGTGACATGAATTCACTTCAGACACCATTACAGCCTGTCCATCAGATGGACACAGTGTTCACGAAACTGTCTTGTGCCCAGTGCTGCAGACACAACCAGCCCACGTGCACAGCACTGCTGCAGTGATGCCTGAGTTGCCTCTGAGCTGGGCTGCCCTCTGGCTGCTTGGGTAGTGCCTGGAGCCAGGTTGCTCTCCCACTGCTCTCTGGCACAGCCCAGATACAGGAAAATCGGTGGCTTTAAACAAATGAGCTGGATTTACTTTCCCTACCAAAATTGTTGAACAGACACCAACACTCCCAGGAGATCTTTTTAACATCTAACTGCTATCATTTTAGTTTGATTGATTATTTTTTTTCTAAGCTCATGAAAGGGGGAATTCTGCTGTTATAAATGACTGGAATTTCCTCAGTATGCTCTTCAAACTGTGACTGTTGTGCAGAGTTGTAATTTTCTATTTCTGTATGTCAGACAGCAATTGTGGCTTGTGCTAAGTTAGCATTATCATGCATATGGCCATTCCTTCCTCAGGCTGAAAGGGAAGATGCCAGGCTGTGTGCTGGGAAGGCAGGAGATGGGACATTTCAGGGCCCTTCCCAAGCTCTGGGCTGACAGCTGTCCTTGGCTGTGATATTCCCCCTCCTCATCAGCCCTGTCCATACCCGTGCATTTATGGCAGATGCGAACATAGTATTTAACTTCCTTTGAAGTTGTATTTTTTATCCCACCTTCATTTTGTCTTCACTCTAAGATCTTCCTTATTCCTCATTTCTTTTCCTCCTCTTTTTTAAGGGGCTGATGAGAGAGGGCTGTGTTGCCCTTGTCTTTTCTTTCAGCTCTTATTATCACCATTTTCCTAACTTCCTTCTCACAGGGGCTGCTGTGATTCATGCATTGCAGCTGAAACACGAGGACAACTCTGCTCCAGTTCCTGTCTATGTTTTGGAGGAATACCTTTCTTGCAGAGCTTTCTTTTCCCCCCATCACTACACTATAACTTCCTCATCTTTTTTGCTTTTTATTTTGCTTTTAATTCTGTTCTTTGCTTCATTTCTGAGCCCTGACTGCCATGTCCTTTGGTTCACTTCAACTCATCTATTTCTTTCTTCCTCTTTTTTCATTCATGACCAAATTTGTTTCCTGGATCTGAGTTGTTGGGTCTTGAGTAAGCAGCACACTCAGCCTGGGAGAGAGAAATGTGGACTGCTGCTCTGGCCAGGGAGCTGGTGGGGCTTACGTGTCACAGACTGCAGCATTCATCCTGCACTAGCTGTGGTGTTTACAGCCAGGACATGTTTAAATGACGTGATTATTGTTTTATGCATTGTACAGTGTGCCCAAAGTTCTGCAGTCAGCTGTAGTGTGACAGAAGACATGCCTCTTCTTTGTATTGTACTGTAGTGGTGGTGGAAATGAGACATCTGTTATCTTCTCCTCCAGCACATGAGAGAGAGAGAAGAAGTCAGCATTCAGAGTGCCAGTTCTCTGCTTGTTAAATGCTCCAAAACGCTTGTTTATTTATCAGCATGGACAAATCACTGCTGTGATGATCTTTCCCCACTTGTATTTGAGCCAATGCTGTTCAGCAGCTGGATTCTTGCTCCCTGAAGCCTTCTGGGAACTGCCCTACCTCCTGCACAGGGCTTGGCAGAAAAGCTGTAGTAAATACAGTTTTGCTACTGTGATTATAATTTTATCTTGTCTGACTTTTAGCACTTTTGTGCAGAATTTTTATGAACTCAATATTGTAAGATGCAAAAACAACCTCCTAAATCCTTAGCATTTTTATGTTTGTTGGGTTTTTTTGTCTCCTTTATTTTCAGGTGCCTTTGTTGTCTGCTGGACCCCTGGCCTGGTCGTCTTACTGCTCGATGGTCTCAACTGCACTGACTGTGGGGTCCAGAATGTTAAAAGGTGGTTTCTTCTCCTGGCCTTGTTGAACTCTGTCATGAATCCAGTAATTTATTCATACAAAGATGACGAGATGTGGGGTACCATGAAAAGGATGATTTGCTGTTCCTCTGAGGATAAGAGCCAGGACAGGCGTTCCTCACGGATCCCCTCAACAGTTCTCTGCAAGAGTACAGATACCTCGGGGCACTACATCGAAGATGGCATTATTCAAGGGACAATTTGTGGAAAAGGAGATCTCGGTGACAAAGGAAACTCCTGAGCTATTCAAGGGACTGGCTTGGCTGGAAAAGGAGAGGGGGAAGGGAGAGGTTTTGTAAGAGAAGATTGACTGGCAAAGCTAGTAAACAATATATCCACTTTGTTCCAGAGCCTAACCTCCAGTGTTAACAAAAGTTCTTATAAATAATTGCCTGATGGAAAAACACTTTGTAATGAAGAACTTTCTGTGCTGCCGTATTTCTCCTTTTTCTTTTTTTTTTTTTCTTTTGAGTACATGAAGTTGTTTTTTCATATGAATGGAATAAATGCATCTCAGAGACTTCTTATGCATGGAAACAAAATGCAAGCAGCATAGTGAAACCTTCTTTAAGCTCCTACAGAGAGAATAAACCTGCCTTACTGTGCAGGTTTGGCGTCCTTTATTTATGCTTTGAACAGTTTCTATATATCTTAAGGAGGATCACAGGCTTGGCTGGAAAGAATTGTGACCTGTTTTCTTGACTTACCTTCTCTCTTCTTCCTCCTTATCTTGCTTTGAAAATGGGTAACGGGATGGTTTATTGAAGCTATGCCAGAAACCTGGCTGCGATGGGAAGCCCAGACCAGACACCAGTGTGAGTGTGTCAGGCCATGGGTTGTCAGAATCTGAGAATATAAAAAGCATGAAAGCCATTATTTCTTCCATAGTGGAGGAAATGCTGCAAGGTCATAGCTTGTACTCTCAGCTGTTACTGTGTATGCAGATGATGAGGGTGGATTAACAGAAGAGTAGTGTGGCTGTGCTCATTATGCTTGTTTCGTACTTACCCAGATAACATCAAATGAATGTCCTCATTCCTCTTTAATTGCCATGCCTCTGAAAGAAATAAAATCCTAAACTCTGTTATAAGAGGAGGAACTTTTAAATGAAGTTTAAATGTACATATAGGTTCAATCAAGTTATTTAATATAGAAATTCATTTACAGGAAAAAAGCCTGAAACCAACCTAAACCCCTAAAGGAGTACAGTATGTATTGATTGTCTAAACTTGTCTGGACCACTTTAACCTCTGATTTGGAAGCACATCTTACTGGAAGGTACTTGAGGAAGAGGCCATGAAACAGCAAGCAGTGAAGGGCTTTCAGCATCGTGGCTAATCAAATCTAATGTCGATTCAACTACAGCCTAAAAAACTGAAGTTTTGACTTATGCGATATACTCTAATGGAGGATCCAGCAATTTGAAGCTCTTAGGGTAAATCTTTTAAAGTTAAGATTTTAAATTAAAAAATGGAATGTAGATTTCTGAGTACTCTAAAAACTGGGCTCCTGCTGTCTGGTTTCAAAAGCAGTGAACTCCCTGATACTTGCCTCCTTTCAAGAGGACTTGCCTGTTTTGTGTCTGTTCCCTGGAACTAAAGCAGTTGACCATGACCAGAGGTCAATTTGGAAAGTGTTGAAAGTTTGGACCACTTTAAATTGTTGGAGAACGTCACCAAGAGCACCAAGAGGCTGAAGATTAAAGATCATCTGTGGTTTCGGCAAGTTCTTTCTTTGGTGCAGCTTGCATGTGTATATGTGGACTGTGTCGATCAAACCACAATCAGCACTTGTCTTAAAGACCAAGCTGCAGTTTTGAGGAAGGGACTGGGGGGTTCATAGCAGGCCTTAGCTCATGAATACAGCAAACCTCTGCTCAGAAAGCTCTCCCATATAACACCAGTTACCTTGTAGGGGTAGGCCCTAACGTTTCAAGGTTGATGCTGTATTTCTGTAGTGCTAAAAAGGTTTACATGTGGTTTTTGCTGTTATAATGCAATGTTCATGTGCAAATACTACTTCATTAGTTCGATGTCTTGGAAGGTATGTAAAGTGGTGCTTTCTAGAGCTGATGGCATTGCAAAGTCATAACATGCAAGCATTCCTGTCCCTACAGCTAACTGCAGTGTAGTTTGTATTAAGTAGGCTGACACTTTGTCTACAAAACTAACAGAAAATAAAATGTTACTTCCCAATAAAATGCTTGTTTTATTTCCTGTTTGGATGGTGGTTGAACGTTACCTGCCACAACAGTTGGTAGTACTCTCTCATTTCCACAGATCCATCCAAGCTAAATCTGATAAAACTGCAGACAAAAAGGAAGAGGGGAAACATTTCATGTTACCGTGGTAGTGCTCAGGAGGGATGTTTTAATAAAACGCTTGTGCTTACTAACAAGAGTAGGAAGTATAATAATTGGTTGAATCAGGCCCTGAGGAGAGCTTGGATGAAGGATCTGGAACATCTGCAGTACTGGAGACAACTCTAGGTCTCCCCTGTAGAGCTTAGGATTTGGGCTGCAAAACAACTACATGTGGAGAATTTTTCCAGATAAGCAAGGAAAGGTGATTCCTATCAAGGTAAAATACTGTGGTGTTTGTAGTGTACCTCATATAGTAGACTCCTGGTCTGGATTGAGATCTGAGGGATATTATTCATCATTCTACTAAAAGTAAGTGAAGGGTTTTGAGATCTGCACTCTTCCTCTTTCTGTTGCCTCATTAAAAACAAAAAAGCAAAAACCAATAAAACGACCCCCAAAACAAGCAAACCAGCCCCAAAAAGCTTTTGACCTGGTGATCTGTGAATGGTATGATTTGCAATGACATACCCTTTGTTTTGACATGATGATTCCCTCAGAGCTACTACTTCATTGTCTGTTACTATAAAATACAGTGTGCCATGCCTGGAACAGGAAACTGATCTTGCATCAAACTTTCCTACAAACTGCTACGGCAGAGCTTGTGTAACGTTTCCTATATCAAACTGTCTAAACATTCAGACTCTCACGTAGAGGGGAATTTCTTTTTAACTCCATAAACATTTCTCAGAATAGTTTGTCACAAGGAAAACATTAAAGCACTATTTGTACTTGAGTAAGAAAAAAAAAATCAAATGGCAGGTAGTGAAGGCAAGTTCTACTGGGTTTCACTGTTGCCTTTTTTTCACTGATATCCTGGAATAACAGATACCAGTTGAGTTTGCATGTGTCACCTCCTGTTTATGCATGCCAGTATTTTGATGTGCAAGATGAAATTCATTCTTCTGTGGAAAGCTTTTAGAGGCAACACTCACGGAAACCTGAGGACTTTAATTCTTAAGAAGCAGAGGAAGGCAAGGCCAGTTACCATTATATTTGGCAGTTATAAGGTTTTGTACATTCCTGGAGATGCTGAAGGCCTCTCTGTGTCTGAGCATGCTTTAAGAGGGGTTATATTGCAGTAAGTAACAGGCAGATACTTTTAATGCAGCATTTTCACAGTAATTATCATTTGAAAACCTTTCTGATATTCTCCGCTCTGCAGTTGCTTGTCTCCCAAACAGAAGATGCTCTTTCAATTGATCAGTGGGTCCAGGAAGAAACACTCCACGGCTTTTCCTAGTACAAAGATGTATAGTTTGTCCTTCCATAGAGACTGTGTGGTTATGTCATTAGAGATGCTTTTTGGAGAATTATTATTAAAAGCTTGGAACAATTCTATTTTATTTTATGTGATAGATCTTTTGAATCTTTTTGGATAAGCAATTAGTCTGATCATTGTATAATAACTGTGTGTGTACTGCTACAGCTTGGGTAGAGCTTGGCTTCTCCACTGCTTTGGGGCTGCTTTACCATGACTACATTTCCCGCTCACTGTATTTTTTTTGTTCATTTGATGTTTAGTAATTACTGCAGACTGGTGAAATAACATCTGTATTTGTGCATATGACAGCTTGTGTACTTATTCATAAACTGTAATAATTAGTGTGGTTATATGATATGATGGTGCCTTTCTCCAATCAGGTCTATATTTTATGTTTATTTAGTCATGGTTGGTTTTGTTACTGTGTTTTGGGTTAAGACTTAAAAATATCCAAAACTCTTCCAGATAGCAGTTAACTATAGGAGCAATACTTCTACTATGATTCTTTCACAGTTTTAGTGACCTTTGCATGATTTATAAACTATTGGTTATTGGAAGCTGATGGAGGAATATTAATTTAAAACTTGTTATAGTTCTTATACTGCTTCCCTACAGTTCTGGCTATTAGCCACTATCATAGCAGATGCAGTGTAGGATTAGCCTTTGATCTGGCCCAAAGCAACTACTGCTTGCATCATTAAAGACAAAAAGCAAAAAGATATGGAGATGTTGAAAAGGAGATGACAGAAAAATTCTGTTATTGATCCTATTTTATAATTCTAATGAATGTTTAAAATCACTTTAAAGAAATTATCCTACTTTGCACTTGCTTCTTCCTTATGCTGGTGCAGCTATTTGTGAGACTACATGGTGAACTGTAGTGAGTCTGAAAAATAACCCTAGATGATATATGTTGCTGTTAAGTAGAGATTTTCACTTGTTCACTTGTTATGAGCTAGCAGATATGCTATTTCCTAGATTTGCTTTCTAGAAATCTTTGTAAAATACAGTCTTTCTCGAATGCTACACTTTGCAGGTATTGGGCATGCTTCTGTCAGGGGGAAAAGGAAAAAAAAAACACTTGGAAATGAGGAACTAGGTCATGATATTCTTCCCTCCCCTCTCCAAGGTCTTTTGAAAGATAAGGAATTTAGACTCTTTTATGCTTTGAGCCATTCTTCAAAACATCCTACTTATCTTTCAAGTAGTAATTGGTCCCCAGGCTTCTTTTATACATATTTTTATAATATTGAGGGTGTTTTTTCAGTATAGAAGGCAGAAGTATCTGTTTTCTTCCAGCCTCCTTAGAAGTGCTATTTTGCAGCCTGTAGGTATACTATTTTGAATAGTCTTGAATATGCATCTGTGTGTGTTGAAATAAATTAATCTTCAGACTAACCTCTGCTATGTTTAGCACAGACAACTGTGTTGGGAGCAGCTTTTTTTTCTTCTCTGAAATAGCCTTTGCTAGCATTGTAATAGTGCACTGAGGACTCTGTTCTACAGCCCTATAAGAAAAGCAACATGCAGAAAATAAGAAAAGCACAAACCAATCTGTTCTTGCAAATAGCTGTATTTTAACTTTAATTTTTACTTAATTGAAGTCATAGATATATGGTGTAACTTCTCTAAATAAAAGTCATAGCAAAGAAACAAAACTTCCCATTAAAAACATGATAAAGCAAACAAAAATCATGAATAATCATAGTTCTGCATATATGTAGGCCAGGAGTAAGTAAGCATGCTTATCTTCCCTGACTTTTAGTTTACCTGACTTGCTATGTTAGGTATGAAATGAAGTGCTTCTGAGCAAAATAAATTGCTTGGGGTTCATTAAATGATCTTCTAGAGATGTGCTTCTCATCTGGAGAGGTTCTTTAGTTTTTCTGCTGAAGCTACTGTAGAAGGAGGTGGGATACTTGCCTGGGAGCATCACTGTTGATCTCATCCGACGCTTGATTTTGGATGTGTAATAGTTAAGAATAGGTATCTGTTGTCTTAACTCTAAATGTGAAGAGTATCTGCATGTGCTAGCTTCTCATAGTACTGTAGAGTTAATTTTATCCCCAGCTTCCATTTATATTTATGCAAAAGAATGGTTGGTGGGTTGGCTTTAATTAAGTTTCTATTAGGAATACGTTCAGTTACTAATGAATGTCAAAATGCAAGAGAGTGAAAAGGCTTGACCTCCAAAGATGGAAATGTTATTAATGCTTAAATGATTCTATTCAGATCTTGGTTAACGCATCAGTTGTTATGAATGTCAGTGTATTTGTTTGTACAGTGTGCTCTGTGATACAAAACTGGGATTTTTCCCACAGGTATAAATGAGTTAATTTAGTTAGAAGCATATGGTTTTGTGCCTGTAAGGATAAGGGGCCAATAGATTGAACTTAGAGCTGCTCTCCCACATGCTTAGCTTGAACTTTCTGCACAGTTGCGTTGCTCTCAGCAGGCCCCTGTCTATGAAAGGAGTCCTGCATGATGGCATTCATGAGATGAAGATATTTAATGTTGAGTTTTAGGCTGTAAGTTTCTGCTCTATGGGAAACTTTCTATTTAGCAAGAGATGCAGCTGCAGCAGGCTGGCTTCCTTCACACACCAGGCCCTCACAGACACAATTGTTGATTTTAAAGAAGCAGCATTTGGGCTCATAAGCACAAATTTACAATGTTGGATTATGTCCCAGATTTGATCTACGCTGTTTTGTCCTATTTTCTCCTTTATAATCTCTTAGCACAGTCCATGTAATTTTTTGGTGTGTTCTGCTTTGTTCTTCAAAGCATAGATTAAACCACACTTTTGTCTAAACAGATAAATTCCAGCAGTATTGGGTCCTAGAGAAACCCTCCAATTTCGCAGACCAGAGAGCCACAAAAAGAAATAAAGATGGTTGACCAGAGATTTTAGTCTTGGGGTTTTGTGAGGTCAGAATACCAACAATAAAAAAAAAAAAAACCAAACTTATGTTTGCATTTATTAGTTAAAAGCATTGGAGAATAATATTTTGGCAAAAGAAAAGTAGATACTAAGTTTATGACTGATTTTTGCAGCTAAAACATGAGCTTTGAGTCACAGACTATTAACCATTGAGTTTTCTGAACAGCAGAACCAAACAGATCTGTTTTCGGAGTGACTTCTCTGAACTGGGGTGAAGCAGCTGCGTGCATTCAGCTCTTTCCTGGTGTGAAGGGTGATCCAGGCAGGAGGGTGATCTCCTGAACCCCTTTTCCTTGGCAAAACTCCAGCCTCCATCTGTCTCCACAGGCACCAGGAGCTTTGCTGATTCATGGAAGTGAAATCAAGCCTGAGGATGGAAGAACTTTTGCTGACTGTGACATGAGGTCTGGCTGGAAACTTTCTGGCAAGTGCTTGTGCCTCCTTTCCCCAGCCATGGCTGAGATTGCACCACAGTCCTTCCTTCTGTGGAGGCAAGAGCAGGGTCTCCTCTACCCAAACGCCTGCTTTCCCAAAACCTGTTGGTAAGGCAATACCTTTAGATCTCTTCTTCTCAGCCAAGTTTCATTGAAAGTGATCGATGATTTCAGAAATCATCAGAAACTAGTCAGCTGCAAAGCAATACAGCTGCACATGCTTCACTCCATTCACAAATCAGGACAAAACTATTTTCTGGTTCAAGCTATGCAAGTCATGGATGCAATTTTATGCTTGCCTGTGCATAGATCAAGACCCCCTTGGGAAGGATAAAAGCAATCCTCAAAACTGCTTCACAGCAAATCCCCAGAACCCTGATATCTCACCACTACTGTGCCTCTGCTCCTCACCCAGCATCAGGAAAATGCTAGAATCTGCCATTTTAATCCCATTTTATAGCAAGTAAAATTGTTAAAGAATTATTAAGGTTATTGTTAAGGAATTGATAATTGTTAAGGAATTATTATTATTAGCTTTCACTCCTCTCTCTGCAGGAGTATGAATTTGTCTTGTGGTTCTCTAGAAGGCAGCAGAGTGACTTGCAAAGTGCAGACTCCTTCTGTAAACATACAGATATAAATAAAGGAAACTGCATCTCCCATGCTCAGTCAGCTTGTGCATGGTCTGTCCACTCCATGATGGCTGAGTTTCAGAGGTCTCGCAAAGTGACTTGAGGCTTTGTGCTTGTGTGTGAATCCTGAGACCTTTGTGTCTGGTGGGAGTGATTTGAACAAGCCTAGAGATCACAGATGATTGACATGAGGCAGTCTCAGGGTTTGCAGACACTCATGGGAGATACCCGATGCAGAGGGCTACTCCTCTTAGTAATGAAACTTGACTCCTCACTGGGCTGTTCAACTAACAGCTATGGTTGTAAGCCCTTTCATATGAATGGAAATGGGCCATCCCAGTGGTGCTGTGGTGTTTACAGCCTCAGTTGCCACATTCAGGGACAGCAGGACCAGCTCCTGGCATTCAGAGGCAAGGGTTGGAAGCTTAAAGGAAGAAGTGGTGACACTTCAGCATCCCAAGGGATTTAAACCCAAATGACTCGCTGAGGGCTGCCAGACAAGGACGATCTGATGGATGACAATTCACTTCTCTCTGTCCCCTGTTCTCTTTCCCTCTGTCCTTTCTTGCCCTTCACAGCAGCGATGTGAGAGTCAGAGTTGAAATGCAAAAAGCTTTCAGTGAGTAACACCAAACATTGATTAGAAGAGGTGCCAGGGGTGAGATAACACCAGGATTTGGTAGGAGCAGTTTGTCCTTCCCTGGGGCAGTCACACCAAGTATTTTGACTTGCTACAGTAGTTTCCTGTGGGCTGATATCCACTGATTTGATACAAATGGTAGCAACAGGCTCCATCAGGAGCTGCCCTGAAGGGTTGTTGGTTCATTTAGTCCCACAATGAAGATTGAGTGAGCTATTATTTCAAAAGGCAAGCTGGTTCCAGCATGTATTTGTATCAACATGCCAAAGATGACAGAACCAGTGCCTAGCCCAGCCCAGCAAAGTGGGTTTTTGCTAATGCTTTATTTGGTCTCCATGTTTGGCTGGGAGACAAGCAACACCCTTGTGATGTGTTATCTCTATGAATGGTAACTAAAAACATTCTCTGTGAGGAGGTGGCACTACTGTTTTCTGCTCTGATTTCTGTGCACCTCTCTTTTACATAGCGAGGTAGGTGGCTGTGAGGGTGAGGAGCTCGGGCTCCCTGTGGTGCCAGTGACTGGGGCTGCCTGCCCACTGAGTGCAGCTGGGAGCAACTCACAATTCCTGCCACATTTTGGAAGTGGTGAGGAGAGCTGGTGGACAGCCTGGCTGAGGGGGGCCTGGTGAGTGTGCAGTGGCCGGTGCCCACATGCATGTGGGGGCTCCTCATGGGTCCCACACCACTGCTCTCCCTGCAGAGCCTGTGAGTACTAACACCTCTCTCCAGTTACAGAGTTTAAACTTTTGTCACTTTAGTTTGTAAGGAATATTTTTGATATTGTCAAAGTTGAAGTAACTGGAGCTTTCTTTGAACCTGGAGTGAAGCTGACTCAGCTCTGCTTTGCCCAGTTTTATTTAAAGATCATGACTACCACTTCTGAAATGTGCATGCTATATTATTACATTATCTACTTTTCCATCTGTCAAATGCCATGGTTCCAGCAGCAAAAATACCACTGTCTGACAGTGGCAGCTGTCAAAGGTCTTATTTAGTCTTCTTCAGAAAGCAGAGAAAATCTGCTAGCACTAAAGATAAGCCAAGTTTTGTTAGAATAAAACTTTATTTGGATGTGATTTTAGGAATGTTGCTATTTATAGCACCTCTGGATTTTTACTGCTGCATAGGAGGGAAGTTGTACATGTCTATAATTTTAAGTACAATTATTTGCTTATTCCTGGTTTAAACAATGTTACCTTATTGTTTATAACTAATGAACAAATATATAACCCTCTGTGTAAATCTGGCTTCAGTGTCGCACATGGTTGCTCTTCAGCCTGGGGAGACAACTTCTATGACTAAGCTGTTTCACATAGGATATAAAAGTATTGCTTGGGCCAAACCCATGCCCCATCTTCTGTGTAACTCCAATGACTTTGTGACAAAGTAAAAGTCAAATTGTACGCATAGTACATAAAGCAAGAGATGCCCTTAATCAAGTCATCTGTATCACTTAGAAGTGACAATTGCAATCCCATAGTGAACAATGTGCTTAAATAAGAGTGATCATTGGGACAACAAATTAAATGAAATGTTTATTTTGAGTTGTTCTGAAGACTTTCTGAAGTCAAGTGTGCCACTAATAAACTCTGTCTAATGGACAGTATTTCCCTGAGGAGCTTCACAGCCTCGACTCGACATGAGAAAGTAATCAAAAGTTCTGCAATACTGTGGCTCTGTAGTGCTGGACCCAGACACGCTGTGTGTCTACAGGAGGCTCAGGCATCTATTCGTGGTCCTGTCTGATCTCACTCCTCTGTCCTCAAAGGCTTAGTACCTGTTGATCCTTCAGCCTGTAGGGAAAATGTCTGAGAAACATAGGTCTGACAGGGTCACGGGTGATGCCCACCAGCTGTGCTGGGGAATGGGTCTGCACTGAGGGAGGCACAGAGGTGAGTAGTGGTCCACAGCTGCTACCAATCCTGAGAGAGCTGGAAGGCAGGGCTGCAGCCTCCATGACTCTCCTGGCAGTGCATGCTTAAGACAGGGTGTATGTGAAAAATGCATTTGAGAAATGCAAGTTTAGGGCTAAAATCAGGTATGAGAGCAGGTTATGCTGGGGCCTAGGCTCTTCCTAACAGCAACAGCTGCAATCCACTTCAGGTAAGGCATATTTCTGGTGTGGGATTACTTTGTTTTCTTTCTTTTCCCTGACAGCTCTAGCACCCTTCATGCTGCCCTGGGACAGCTGGTGGGAGCTGCTCTGGGCAGGTGGCACAGCACATTCCCTGCCATGGTACACAGTGCTCCCAATGGCCTCCCTCCCCGGGCCCGTCAGGACAGCCTGGGACCTTGGCAGCATCATTGTTTTGTGCCCGCTGGCTGTGTGCCACTCTGAGAGCTCCCTCACCACTCTGGGGGCTTTCTCATGCACAGCTGACCTGCCCAGCCCCTCAAAGCCCCTCACCAGGGATGGGCAGGGTGGTGATAGGGTAGTTTAGGGGGAGGAAAAGCAGAGGAGGGAGAGGATGGGGCTGATAAGGATCCAACCACCAAACCGGTCTGAAACCCTGTGATTTGGCACAGCGCAGGGAGCTGTAGCTAACAACACAAAAGATGAATAATTGCAGGTCGTGGCATTCATTCTCCCAATTTAGAAATTATTAAGCTCTCAGTGAGGGCAGGCAGATGCAGGTTTGGGCTGCCTCTGGCCCCCCGGCGATGGTTAACACAGCAATGATGTCCCAATGGGCACCTCTCCTCTTCCAGCAGCCCTTCTCCCCAGAGCAGGGCTCCCTCACTGTGCCCCATTCCAGAGGGAATCAGTGTGCCACACAAATGCCAAGAGCCAACCTTCTCCTGCGCTCATTTCTGCACACACATTGTCATAGAGATGTAAAGCTGCAATGTGCAGGTAAGCCACAGCCACTGCATGTGCCTGCCTCAAGGAGAGGTAATGAAAGGAGCAGAAAGGGTGAATGTCAAATTCTGAACAGGTGTGCCCAGCCTGGCACTCAGCTGCTGCTTTAAGTCACTGCCCAGCCTGTGGAGCCAGATCTTTAGAGAGCTTCATGGACTAGTGGACTTGCCTAAATTCACTTCATAGAATCATAGAATGGCAGGGTTGGAAGGGACCTTTAGAGACTGTCAACCCCCCTTCAGAAGCAGGTCTACCTAGATCAGGTGGCATAGGAACACGTCCAGAGGGGTCTTGAAGACCTTCAAGGAAGGAGACTCCACAACCCCTCTGGGCAGCCTGTTCCACTGCTCTGTAACCCTCACAGTAAAATAGGTTTTTCTTATATTTAAATGGAACTTTTTGTGTTCCAGCTTCGTCCCATTACCCCTTGTCCTTTTGCTAGATACCATAGAAAAAAAGTGATGCCCTAACCTCCTGACACCCACCATTTAGATATTTGTAAATATTAATGAGATCCCCCCTCAGTCTCCTCTTTTCTAGACTAAACAGCCCCAATTCCCACAGCCTTTCCTCGTATGAAACTTCAGTTCTATATTTGAAAATAACAGGTATATTTAACTCAAATGAAAGAGCTAATAGCTGGGATCAGCATGGCTTATAAAGTGTTGCTGAAGGGGAACTTAAAAATGAAACAGCAGGTTTCCAAATGGAAAACTGTAACCTACATAAAATGATATCTTATCAGGATAGTCTTATCTAATTTTACATTCTCTTTCAGTGCATGTGAGCTACTGCATGTGCCTAGATGTGAACGTGTCCTTGAAAAAGAAACAGTGGCTGCTGCAAGGTACTGCAGAGGGCTTGGACTCGGACTCCTTGGAAATCCCGAGGATACTGCTAGTAAGCATAGAAATGTTGACTTTGAGACTCTTGCTGTATGTTTTGAGCTAAGAGCGTCTGTGAGCTTTGTTGTCTATCTGCAGGGACAACATTTTGGTATGGTTAACGTGGCACCTCAAAGCCTGAATCCTGTAAACAGGAGGCTGAAGCTAAAAGGGGAGGGAATTAAATCACCAGTGTTTGGTAAATGCTCCTTTCCTCTGACTGCTGAAGGTCATTTAATCCCTTTGCCATTAGAGTTTAAATGTCTATTGGCTCCTCTCAGAACTGCAGCATTGCTGGCCTAGGAAAATTATTTTCCATTTATTTCCCCCCCCATTTCTCTAAGCAAACCTTTGTGAACCCTCTCATTGGCTGTATGGTTGCTTTTAATCCACCTTTGCTGCAAAGGTTGCAGAGGTGTCTCCCCAACTAATCCTTTACAGCAGCAAACCATGTTGCGTAGTTCTTCTGCACTGGTAGTCTTGGGGAAGAGGTGAAATCCAGGATGGTGAGCAAGGCATAAGTTTATTAAGCATGAGGGAGAAAATGCTGTCTGATGGAGCAATAGTTGCAAGTTATAGGTGAAAGAAATGCGTTACAGCAGACCTGGGAAAAGCTGGTGGATTTTTGTCGCTTCCTTTGTCTGCATATGGAAGGAAAACTGAGGGACGCATCAACCAAGTGCATCACAGCAAGTCTGGCCAGTCCATAGCACCCTCAAAGGCTGCATAAACTACCCAGGCAGGTGAATTGCCTCCTGTGAAGAGCAACTCCAGATTGTCCTTAGTGGGGAAGTCCAAGCAGTGCATGAAGGGGCTGTCCAGAGCCAAACAACAGCTTCACAATAACAGAAAGACAAAGCCACAAGGTGTTTATCGGAGGCAAGGTACAGCATTCACCTTTGCTCTGCTCACAGAACATCACAGAGCTGCTCCCTTAGGGTCCTCCCCACCACGTGTGTCTGTACAGGAAGGGATAGCATCTGTATACAGGCTATGACAATGCTTTTGACATTACAGAAATCTCATAAGAAAGGTTTAAGGCACTCTGTGATGCACACAAGCCTTGAACTAGCTATGCATTTCTCCTGAGGGCTCTTCCTGTTAGATGAGATTATGGCCACAGTTTCCAAGCTCTGCTGTTGCAGATATCCTTACCTTTCCCTGGAGAAAGTTAAGTTCAGTTGCCTTTCAGTTTACAGCGGAAAAAAAAACCCAGAAAAACCCACAGAAAAAGCTTTGAGAAATTCTTTGCCTCTCCAATATTTATACTGAGTAGCATCTGTCCAGCCTGTTTGCACCCCATCTGCACTGTTAGCTCCCAGCACTACTCTTAGCCACCAAATATCACACTGCTCAGGAAATCCCTTCCTGAAGGCTATGAGGGCCTGCTAATCCTGAGTGAGTCTTGAATTGCATGGATACCTTTACATTTTAATGTACATACAGAGGTCTTATTTTTGGCCTTTGCTGTCAGTAATTTTGCTACATTTTCTAGAGAAAAGAGCTCCCCCATATTGTTCTTTTAATAAAGAAGAGGCAGGCCTATCTGAGATCTCACCTAGGAGAGCAGTGTTCTCTGGTGGCTTGCAGAGATCTGAGAGGGGGTAAGATTTTTTTCAAAGCTGATGGTAAAGCACATTTCCAGGCCATTTTCCACCCTCTCTTTGTAAGAAATTAAAAACTGCATGTTGAACTATGGTTCACAGCTGTGTCATGCAGGGTTTGCAAAGCATTCAATACATTTTGCTGTTAGGACTCATGCTACTGCCCAGGGCAGGTCCTACTTAGCTAGCAGCTGTTTATGGGATATAAACGTTTATTCAGTTTGGAGCTGATTGTTAACAATTTAAATTGGATCAAGTTCTTGTTCTATAAGGCTTCATGTTTGCCTTATTTCCTGCATAGTTCTCTCAAAAGCTCCCTGTATGATTTTTCAACACTATTTTCAGTGTCATTCTCTGCACATTGTAAAGAATTTTGTAATTTGTTTCTTTCTCTTCCTTTCTTTCCCATTACATGTTCATTTCTTCTGTAGGCTTTTCTTTTTCTGTTTCTGTTTTCTTTCCATCAGACTCTGCTTTTTCTGTTCCTATCATCATATTTTCATGAAGTCCTTTCCTTTGCCAACACATCTCTGCCTGCCTCAGATTCCTGCCTGTGTTTAGCTTTGGGCATATGGTCCATATGAGGATAACGAAAAGATGAGGAAAGCTTTGCATTTGGAAGAAGAGTAGAGTGCAAAAAACAGAAAAGGTTGTCACATAAACAAACCAGTGAAAAATAGTGAGTTGCAAACTGGATTTAAGACACTAGTGTTGGGCTGCTGCAAGCAGGGAAAAGAAATGCAAGTCTTGTTCTGAGATACATCCATGAGATGATTGCTCCAGCAGTACAGGGTGCACGTATCTTGTTTTGATTGACAGTAGGAGGCCACATCCAGGACATCTGGTTAAACTTTATGGACAAATTGCGAGGTGTCTAGAGAAAAACACAACTGTCATTTGTAGAAAATACAACCACTGACGAAAGGCTGAAGGAATTGAACTGAGCACTAGACCTGTCTCATTAGGGAGGATAAACTCCGATACTGGGTGTTTTAAAAAAAGAGGACTGTGTGTGTGTGTATGATCAGGTATGGTCAGGTACATTGATTTAGACAGAATAATCTTAGGTTTCTGCTGCTGCTGTGTTTTGGGGCTTTCTTATGTTATTGCAGATACCTGATTTGGGCTGCAAAATGTTCACCCTTCTTGTTTTGCAGGGTGAAGTGGAAAGAAGGCAAGCTGGCAACCACAGCTCAAGTCCTCACAGTCACTGTTTCCACACTCCACTTCTGGTTCCACTGACAGTCCACAGCAGTGTTATCTCCAGGTAATAATGTTACAATTTCTGTCCTTCTTGAAAGGGTTAACAGCTAAACTCCCTTTCTTGAAGCAGGCTGTAGGGTTAAAGTTCTCTAAGTAATGTTACCTTGTTGTTAATAAAGCAGGAGGGATAAACTGTCCTGGATGACATATAAACATTTGCAGATACAAACAGAAGCAAGAGTAACTGGACAAAAATGTGAATGACTCGTGATTTTCTGTTATCTTTTAAAGTTTGCTTTCACTGGATGAAACACCTTTTATATAATTCTACAGCAACCACAGCACAACAAATCCCACATCCCCTTCCACTCAGTTACTTTGACCAACACTGAAACTCAGGTTGGTCACTGAGTCTCAACAGCTGCCAGCATTTTAGCCAAAGAATCCAAATCTGCAGGAGCTGGGTCCTGGGTCCTGCTTCTTTCTTTGCCAATGTTAAAAAAGAAAGAAAAAATAAATCATTACAGCAGGGTTGATACAGAAATAATCAATTTTAAACATAGCTCTGAGCATCCAGCGACTGCCACTCATCAAAAATCACCTCAGGATCACAAAGCAAGATGTGCACTGCACACTCCTATTTCAGGCAGAACGATTATTGAAAACAGCTTAAACCAGGTACTTGAGATAACAGACATCCAGTTAATAACCATTAGGCTTAGATGCCTTAGGAAATAAGAGGTTTTCCTGTTTATTTGCAAGTTTTCTTGGCTTGAAGAAACAACATAGTTCACAAACCTCTCCTCAAGGCTGAGAGATTCATGACTGCTAGTAGCAAATCCTGTACAAAAGCAAAGCCAGAGTTTTTAAGAGTCATCTCAAGGCCAGGACTGGGAATGTTGAGCCCTGAAATGCCCTGCTCTTTCACCAGCAGCAGCACCTTGTAGGTGGGGTGGAATGGGATGAAGCTTCAAGAAACATCCTAGGAGAGGGTACTAATACAAGAAACCTCTCCTGAACCCCAGGAGAATGTGGGTTCTATCGGTCTAGTGTTGTAGAGGTGTCTCCTTGGTGCTCTCAACAGTCTTGAGTCAGCTGAGTTTGCCCATCAAGGGGAGAGCAAGAACTCTTGGAGATTAAAATGGGCAGAGAGTGAATAGGACCTATGGTTCACCACCACCTCCAAGGCAGAGCTGTTTCTGACAGTATGTTTCCAAATGCTTTCTTCAGCTTCTTTGCAAATTACTCTCTCGCTGTGGCTTTCCCTGTTTCTCTCAGAAGCCTTGGTTCGTTAGGTCCATTAGTGCAATTAGGGAGTCAACACAGCAGGCCATGTGAAAAATATCAGTCCAAAGGGCATTTCACTGACAGAAAATGGGGCTTCTCTCTTACTTCATAGGAAAAACTGTGTGTACAAAATACGAATGCCTGAGTGTGGCATTTCCTGGAGAAACTTCCTCCTGCCATGAAAAGCCATGATTTTTCACGTGGGCTTGTGATATGATGACAATGCAGAGCTTGTGAGGGTCTGTGCTACAGTCCAGCTGTGCAACAGAGTATCCTGGAACTCAAACAATGTCCTGTCTCCCTGACACCTTGGCCTCAGCCCTTGCACTCTGAGGAGACCATCTGTGCTAGAGGGAGCAAGCATGGTTCCTTAACTGGAGGCAGAAGATGAATAAGTGGAAGAACAGAGGCACTGCCGACTGCACAAAGGTAATCAGCCTGACCACGCATCCCCATGGTGTGCTTGTGGGTCAGTGGCATCCAGCACAGCTCTCTGGTGGAGGTAGAGGATGTTTACCATGAGCTGAATCCTATCATAACTGCTCTTGGAGATGGGAGCACTTGGCACCTGGAAAACACTTAGAAGGCAAGTTTCAGTCTCTCTTAAACATCGGTTTTCTTCTCTCTCACCTAGAAGGGAGCTGGTCAGTGTGTGAGGCAGCTCTGCCATCATTTGAACCGAGTTGCAAGCCAGGACTGAGTTATTTCTTGCTGTATGGACTTGTAAGATGCAAGTTCTCCATATTCTCTGCCAATAACCTTCTGCTGAATCAGAAGGCAGTCAGTGCAATGAGAGAAAAATAACTTTTTAGGGAAAGACTGATGGCATATGCTAGAGCTGTTATGAGAATGTTGCCTAGCTTTGGAGAACTGGTTTGTGTTTGATAATGTGGGAGATGATCATGATCCACTTTTAGATTTCAGCATGGAATAATATAAGACAGCATCTCTTCATGTCAGTGGGAAATGAGCCTATTTATGCTAGACAGAATTTGGGCATAGCAAATCAGAACATCCATATGCTGCGCAGTATTATGCCAATCTTCTCGTGTACTTCTCCAATTAGTTCCTTATAATTCACTATGCTCAAAGCAGGGACAGGCTGTGCTGTGTTTCTGGCACTTCTGCAAGAAGAAAATCCTGTTAGGAGCATAAAGCTGACTAACCCATCACTTGCTTGTGCTCAGCACCATCAATTCCCACCATGTCATGGCAGCTGGGGAAGGCACGAGTGTGTCAGAAGACTTTGGCAGAGAGCACTGCTGTCAGGGCTAATGGCTGCAATGAATCCACAGCCTGAGTGACCACCTTGCCCATGCCTTGAGATGTGGCTGAAAAGGATTTACATCTCCTCACTGGCCGCACTTTTCACAGCCTGGTGTGTTAACCCAGACCTTGGAGGGCTCTGACTTGGGTTTGTATGCAGGGCCATGAGCTTTGGCAGCTGTTCAGTTGTTAGGAAAGGGACAGAAAATATCACTGTGGGAGCCATAGCTCCAGGGGCAGAGTGTGTATGTTTGGAGGGCTGTACTGACTCTTTATAGTTTTTCAACTACTCAGATCTTCCAGAGGTTTAAGTATTTTTCTCATACAAACTTTATTCAATTAAATAAAGAGCTATCAAGATTATCAGGGGACTGGAATGTTTGATTAGATACTCTTTAGAGGTCCCTTCCAACTCCTACCATTCTATGATTCTATGAAAGGCTGCAAGCCCTGGGGTTATTTAGCCTGGAGAAGACTGAAAGGGTGCTCATCAACACTTGTAAGTACCCAAAGGGTGGATGTCAAGAGGATGGGGCAACAACTTTTTTAGTATCCAGCGACAGGATGAGGAATAATGGGCATAAGATGGAACACAAAAGAGTTCCAGCTAAACACAAGTAAAACCTTCTTTACAGCAAAGGTGAAAGAGCCCTGGCACAGGCTGCCCAGGCAGGTAAGGAGTCTCCTTCTCTGGAGGTTTTCGACCCTGCTAAAACATGTTGCTATGTGACCTGATCAAGGGAAACCTACTTTAGCAGGCAGTTGGGCTGAATGATCTCTAGAAGTCCCTTCCAACCCTTTACCATTCTATGAACAAATTCTCCCTTAGGCTGTCTGACCCATCACATCCTCAGTCTATTCAACTACTACTATTCAGTCACCATATCCCAGTATATAAACCTGGCCAAACAATGACACCTTGCACTGTGTTCCAAAGGCTGGGAGCAAGTCTAAGCTGAGGAGAAAGGGAGAAAGCATTTAATTAAAGAAAAAAAAAAAAACAAAACAACAACAAAAAAAACCAACAAAAAAACAAGTGAAGTTTCTGACTACAAAATCTTGTGCCACAACTAAAATGCAGGTGTTGGAATTTCCTAGTCAATAAACATTCTTTACAAAGTCTTTTTTCATGAAATCTTTAAAAAGATTTCATGTTGAAAGCAATCAGCCCCAAAACCTATCAATAGGATGTTTATTTCTCTGTTTCATTTAGTTAAAGTACCAGTTCCTGAAAATGTGTACATTGCCACTGTTGGATTGCCATCAGCCACGCTTGGCACAGGAACCAAACATCACAACCTTCTGACAACTTCACTAACGGCTGCATTTCCCGTTGCCATGGAAATGGGTTTGAGCCCACTGAAAGCTGGGAAACGGGCTCTAAAATCACCACTTCTTGTATGGAAAAAAATACTAGGGTGACATTAAATAGTAGTAGTCATGATAAGAATAATGTCTCAGCTTGTGGAATATAGCCTTTGTTTGTTTTATTTTATGACAGTGTCATGTTCTTGTTGTATTTGAATTATCTGGTCAAATATAACCCTCCCATTTGTATTGCACTTACTGATCACAGCATTGCAGCAGTTAGATACCACCCAGACGAGGCAACAGGGAGAACATCACTAAGAAAATGGATCTGAGAAGATGAATTGTTTGATTTACCTAACCAAGCATACAGACACAACAGACCATCTCTTTTATCATGTCTGTCCTGTTGCATGCCCACTTTCCATTAGTCCACAACTGTTTGCTTGATCCATTGCCATTACAGTATATGGTAAAGTTCAAAATAATTATGTCTCACGTTAATGTCCTTTTATTTTGCTGCATTCATCAATCTCCATCCTTGCCCTAGTTTCACAGGGTTCTTAGTTGTACATCTTTGATAAGTAACATCTTACTAATCAAACAATACTGGTGAGGAAAATCATGCTATGCAGATGAACTTGACCGTGAGAAATTAAACTGTAAAATAATTAAAGCTTTTAGGGAAAACCTGTGGCTGTAGTCACAGGGTGAAGTGCAGGGCTGCAAACAAAGAAAATGAGAGTTAGAAGCCATCTGCTCAGTCTATGGTTTCTAAGCTTACCAAGAGTCCTACAAAAACAAAATGCTTGTATGCCAAGTTTAACCTTGAGATATTTGAATAGGTTTCTCTTAAATTATTGACTTTTATCAAATCAGTAGAGGAGCAATTTTTTACCCTGATATCAGCTCTTGAGAAACAGTATTGTACACCAGAAACTATTGTGGTTTTTAATAACTACAGCATATCAAGGTATGATTGTGAAATGCTTTTCAATCTGAGCAGAGTGCATATCAATACATTATAGCAAAATGAGATGTATGCTTTTAATTCCTGGGAAAATCTGGCCCTCTCAGAGTATCTGGAGACATCTTACACTGAAATAGTGCTGAAATTAACTGTGTGTAATTACTCTCCACCTTAATTTATATACTTACAGTGTGCTTATTTTTATTTACTGATCATCTGTTTTGTGAGTAGATAAATAAGTTTTGGAGCTGGTTGCTTTCAACATGCCCTTTGCCAATCATCTGTCAAGTTAAAGAGAAAATTCTGTACCCATTTTAATGCATTTTCCCCGAATCTGCCTTGCTTCCTTATGATGCCTGACAGCATTACTCAGAATTATTTCCAAGCCTAAATAGAGAGTTCCTGCTATATTTTGTTTTAAAAGATGCCTCAACTTTGTCCATTATAGTTAGAAGGAACTCTGTGGCAGAGACTGGGTTTACTCCTTCAGAGGAGATGCTGATAATGAAGGAAGTTAGTATTTCTACAGTAAGTCATTAGGCACACAGCCAAATTCAGATCTTCTAGTCTTCCTCCAGGCCATGCTTTGTGAGTCTCAGGGTTATTTTAATTACATTGTTTCTTTCAAGTAGATTTAATAGGAGCAGGATTGCACTGTTTTCCTTTGATGACTATTTTTTTAAGTCTCTGAGGCCAGGTAAAGGACCTCTGATGGTTAATTAATTTCTGCAGAATCTTCTCACATGGATTTTTGTACGGGTCTTGTATTTTAGAGTCAGGATTGCCATTTAGAGAGCTGAAGTTGTGCAGATTGCCACTTGCAGAATGGGGTTAAAGTTCTCCAAAAGTTCTCTCAAATCAGCAGTGGTCACTTTAGTAACTGTTTGCAGGCACCAGGAAACTAACATGAGGGGTTTTTTTTTGATGTTTGGGAGATATTGAGGACTGAGGTGGACAGGGTAAGGGTGATCTCCAGAAGAGTCTTTCACAAAATTTGTCTCTCTGAAACTTGTATCCTCTCTTCCTCACCTCAGCTCCCAGTTTCAGCTCAAATTAAGTCAATAGCATATCTCCCACTTTTAAGCAGCAAAGTTTTGGCGCTTAGAGGAAAGTCAATATGAAGAATAACAATTCAATATAAACACTTCTGTTATAAATACAGAATGTAAATAATTTTCTTTTATAGCATTTATTTAAATCCCCAGACACTAGTGGAAAATAGGCCTCCAAATAACCTAAATAGTTTGGCCCATTAAACTCTCAGCCTTTACAAATATTGGTAGTGTTTCAAAGAATGCATTTTTAAGTGAGCAGTAAAAAGCAATTAGGCATGTAATTGCTGTTTTAATCCAATTCCCACTGCAGTCAGTGAGTCTTTACATTTACTTTAACGGGGACTGAGCTGGGACCTTACACATTTCAAGGAGGCGGGGTGGGGAGGAAAGAGGCAGGAGGGGCAAACCAGTACAAAATCAGAAAAGGGAAGTTCATAACTCTACATAAAATGCACAAAATGTTTGAGATAGCAGGCATTTTTTGTTAGGCAGAAAGAATCTACTAACCATAACAAAATGAGATTTCCCCTCTCCTCAACACAGTGCCCTGTCACTTAACAGCTATACAATTAATTAAAGGCTAGTAAACTTTACTGAGCTTCTCAAAGAAGTTAATTCAGTTTCTCTCTGTCAGATGTTACAACACATAATTTTAATTAATTGTATTTCTGCATTTGTCAAGTAGCATAAATACCATTAAGGCATAAACCTGCAACAGGCTAAACTCTATAGAACTTATATTTAACTGATATTTAAACCAGACATGAATGCTACCAAAACTGGCAGGTGGAAAGCTTTAACATATATTTTATGATGTTACTTTGATTGAAAGTAAAACCTGAATTTTATTTTTAGGGTGGATATTGGAAAGAGAAACTATTTGGAGCATTCACAATTACTTGGGAGAATCATGGATGGTGTATCAATAACTATACTACCAAAATCTGAATCCAGGATTATAAGTATTCAGTTTTCCCCTTGGTTGATGTGTAACTATATAATGACTGTCAAGATATACAACCCAAACCCAAGTGCTCTTTAAACTTTTGGATTTTCAGGAGTATATCTGAGGGGGAAAAAACAATCATGCTTGCTACAAGGTTTGATTTTTTTTCCCTGAGGTATCACAGCATCTCATTTACAGTATTTTGTTTCTTGCAGAAATGAGACCACAGCAGACACTTTTGTCACTGTCAAGTTAGGAGATGGATGTAAATGAGCTACTCAGAGGTCACGTAAACACTCCCTTTCTTTTCAGTGCAGGAGGAGAGGCAATGGGCACTAAGCTGATTAGCCTGGTGTGAATGGAAGCTCTCCATCCACAGTTTAAAGGTTAACACTAAAGCCAAATACAACAAAACATATTCTCTTAAAACTTACTTTCATTTTAGGAAGAAGTGGTATAAAACTACACAATGCAACGGGATTTTCAAAATGCTGGCTAGTAAGGAGACATGATGCAACTCACTTCAGTGACATGGCAAGAATAAGTTTCCTAGGATTTTTCAGCACAGCTCTTCCTGTAAACAGTCAGAGCAACAAAATGGAACTGCAAGGATATATTACAGTTTGTTTGACTTTGTTCATCACAGGAGCAAGGCCTTTAGATCAAATGTGTTTCCATCAAGGCCAGCTGCCCTCCCTACAATTGCCTGCCAATTACAATAAAGTCTCAGAGGTTAACGTTTTAAGTATTGGACTTTAGAAAATGTATTTTACTCTTTCTACTGGAGTGCAAATACACCTCATTTTGAAGGAGAAGTGTTATTCCACACTATCCAAAAAAACAGGTGATCAAGGACAGAATATGAGGTGCTGGAGCAGAGCACAGTATCCCAGCGAAACGCTGAGGAACGAATGCTGGGAATTTTGACGACTGACCACTGGATGCCACTATTGTTCCACTGAAATAAAGTGTAGCATAGTCATCATCTGATTTCTCACTCCCGAGGAGAGGAATTTAAATAGCACCAGTATGTGCAATTTTATGCAAAAACATAAGCAGATAGATTTGAAATTATTAACGGCTTTTGCTGTGTTTAGACATTTGACTTTCCTCCTTGCTCAGGGCCCCTTCTCAGCAAGAATCACAACACCCATCTCTCCATTCAAAGGCCCTGGCAGGCTCCCCTCATCCTTTGACTCAAAAGAAGCAATTCCAAATCCACATTCTGGTCGTGCAGAATATTCAGGCATTATTCAGGAAAAGAAGAAGAGATGCATGGCCTAATATTGTCCCCCAACATTGACCTTCCTCCGTCCCACAGTACTGGAGTCCTCAGCTGACAGGGACTGCAGCGGAGCTTGAGAGCCTGTTGCAGTAGTAAGCTTGGAGCTGAATGTCAGAGAGACCTTAAGACTGGAAGAATAAAATGTAAACAAAAAAAAGCACAAAATCTTCTCTAAATGAGTGGATTTGTGCTATCTTGCTTTTAAAAACTTGTTACTGTTTTTAACATTAAAAAAATGTATAATGTATTTGAAACCAGACCATTCTGCCTCTGCCTGCAGAAAAAATGGGATGTGGATTTCTCACCATCCTTAGGTCCAAGTGTGCAGCTTCTCAAGATCTACAATCTCTTGACCCTCACGGGAAAATCCTGCATCTCTGGGGTCATAGTGCAGTGCTGAGGTGTTCCCAGGATTGTCCCATGGCTTTGCAGCTTTTCCTCTGGAAGGGAAGGGTTTTCCTTCCACCTTGCTGAGAAGCCAGTGTGTAGAGCAGCCCCAAAGCCTCCACAGACCAGATCTGTGTATTATTTCACAATGGTGCTTTCCATGATGAAATTTGAACTTGGAGCTGGCACTGAGCTATGCTCTAGTAATAGAAAACATGAGCAATGAGCCTCGCTGCTCCCAGCTTTTCTTCAGGCATTCTCCTGTGCAAGCACTCTACACACCAACACCATCCATTCCTACTTGTCTATGCCCAGCTATACGTTGGTTTTTTTCCTTTCCAAGAGACAGCTCTGTCAGCGAGGAATAGATGTTCCCCTCTATTGCTGCTCTAGTTGATATTCCAGAGACACTCACCTCCAGCAAGAGGTGAAGATGACAGCTGCAGATAGTAATGTCCTAAATCCTCCGCTCTAAAATTTTGCACTAAATCAGATAATTATGTTCTGTACTGGCACCTAACTGTAGCACTAAAAAGAAGCTTTTCTTTTCCTGTAGACAGTACAAAAGGGAAATGTAGATACTTTTTTTCCTTATGAAAATCACATTCCTTCTTCTATCGGCAATTTCACACATATAAAAAAGTATTGGATGTTTGAAATTAAAATCAAGGTTGCTTTATTCTGGCTGAGGGATCCCTAACCTCATTTTGTAACTGCCTTTCAAAATCCAGTAAGTGTATTTTAGTCACCAGGGAAAGGTGGCTGTCATTTGTGTGGATATGGAGGCAAAAATGACAGTATAATTTATAATTGAAACTAAACCAAATCTTGTCCATGGCTCATATTTTTTTCTTTGCAATTTTCAACAGTTGCAGTGATTTCAATGTGACAACAAACCTTTCCCCCCATGCTTCCTGATATTATTTGAAAAACAGCCTTTCTTTCCCCAATGTAGATTATTTTTATGCTCTACCACAGCTGTTTAAAAAGATTTATTTGGCTTCATTTCAAAAGAGTAATCTTTAACTTCTTGTAAACCTAAGTGTATAATGTAGGATACCAATTGGAGTGTTCTAGTAGCACATCACAGCCTAGATGGTGACTGAAGAGGTGTGTAACACAGTTGTTAGCATGCCCACAGCATACATTACATGTTGTTTCTACAGATATTCTAAGAAATAAGCTCACAAAGTGTGATGTTCAGGTGTTTACTGGAATGCAAGCCCTGAGAACAATTGGACAAAAATTATTTCACTTAAGGACATTTTTCAAAATCCATTTGTTACCCTCAATATCTTTTTAAAGTAGCTCACTTTATTTCTTCAAATAACAAAAAAATCTTTCTTAAACTATTACCCTTGAGACTCGTAAGAACAAGTTACTCATCACTGTCTTTCCAGCTCTGGACAGAGAGTTATTATGCTAGCTGTATTTTGTCATGTTTAAACTGTGTGTACCAATGAATGAGAAGTTTCTTTGTGGAGGTTTCAGATTAAGCACTAAGGAGAAAACAACTCACATTATTGAGATTTTCCCATTATCTTTAAACATCTAGATGTAAAATAGTTTATTCTTTTTTGGTAATGCCTTTGCTTTTCTGTTGCAGGTGCAGTGTGCAGGAGGCATGCCAGCTATCTGCAGAGACAGGATGTCTCGGCAGAGCTGGGAGATACTGAGAGCTTCCATACTGTTGTCCTTAAAATTTTAAACAGTAAGTATTTTATTTTTAAGCTATTAACTTTAATATGTCATTTTTTGCAATATAGTTTCCTTTCAGCTGGTAATCCATCTTGACTTTTGCTTTTTTTTCCTATCAGGTAATGGTACTTACGTACCTGAAGTTTAAGTTACACATAGGCACTCACACCTCAGCACTTGCCAGATTGAGGAGTGATATAGAACCACATATACAACTGTTTCCTTATGCTTTTGCTGAGCTCAAACTAGGGAAAAAAAAAAAGGGGGGGGGGGGATTTTGATTTAAATGTCTTTGAGCAGGAACCTAATCCTAGCTCAGACTACACAGTAGCATTACATGAAGCACTTCTCTTGGGAGAGGCATCATTTGAAACTAGTTGCAGCTGAGGATGCTTAAAAAATGAGTATCAGCTGTGTTCACTGTGGATAACTGTATTTAATTGGTCTGCAAGCCAGTCCCAGACCAGCTAGGGACAGGATTGAAATTATTATGCTATGTTGCTTTTTCTGATTATGTTACTTGTGAGCTTCAGACAGAATGGATTGTACTGTGGTAAAATATTACTCTAGAAATGTTATTTTCTGAACTATTTCACTATGTGGTTGATAGTGGCACTGCATGAAAGCTTTAGTTCTTCTGATGCATGTATAATTCTTCTTACAGTCAATAAATGAGCAAATTTTCTCAGGGAAGGAGAAGATTTGTACTTGCATGTAGCATCACTTTTGGTAGCTCCAAGGCACATGCTGCTCCATAGGAGTGCAAAATTAATGGTAACCTCACATGAGGGCATATTTTTGTTGAAATTTGATGTCCTAATGATCTGAAATTGAAGCTAAGAAAATAAATTACCACCCTTGGTTGTAGAATGGACTTGCCTGAAAACACACTTAATAGTTTGGTGCCTCGGTTCTTACGTTTAAAGTTATAATACCACTCCTGCTGCATTTGATCTGATAACCTCTCAGTTTTCTGTTCTGTGTGTTACTTTGGAGTGCTGAAGAATGACAAAGTAACAAAAAAGAAAAATGTTTATTTGCTGAAAGTAAAATAATTATTGTTTTCATGACTGGGGAGAGGTCAGATAAACCAGAGTCTGCTTCTGCAGAGAATATACTAACCCTCTTCATTCACTGCTTTCCCTGAAATGCTGTCTTGCTGCTTTTCACAAGCTGTGGGAACTTCCTGTCATTTCCCTGATGCTAGTTTTTTCTCTTCCTGCTTTACAAACACGCTACAACAATTTCATACACTTCGGAGCACCTTTGTGTTTGGTAATGACCTATGTCCTCCTCTCTCAGAAGCTGTCCAAATGAAGGAGAGTAGTTAAATGGCCAAGATTTTTAGCCCTGCCTATAGTGATATTTCATGAGTGTGAGATGTTAATAAAATTTTTGTGAAGCTTTTTCTCAGGTGGAGGTTGAAGCAAGTATGCAAAATATTGCACGTGTTCTGTGTGTGTAGCATAGGACAGGATGGGAAGAAAAGTTTCATGGCACAAGTTACTATAGCTACTAAGATCAAAATTTTTTCATAGACTATCTACATCACTGGAACTCTCCAACACAGCTGAATTCAAGGCATTGTCTATGCTGCTCCTTACCTCATGAAAATAGTCCCTTGAAGTAGTAATAGTCCAAAAGATTTCAGAAGCGAGCCTGAGCTCCAGCAGATGCCATAGCCATCTGATGTTTTATCCTTCTCCAAAGGTCTTTGGAGTAAATCCAATAAAAGTTTACCTGGTGCCTGTCTCCCAGAATTGAAAGGAAATTTTAGGTGCCCATGGTGCCTGGAGATAGTTGAATGAGGTGAATATCTGCTCTCATCTTTAACTACACGTGTCTGTCTGTGTGCTGAGACAGAAATGTGAGGATGTAGCTCCATGAAAGGGATAAGTGATGTAACACCTCATTGGCACTAAAATTAGGAAGTCTCACTCCTTTCCCCGTTCTTTTCCCTCTCTTCTCCCATGAATGGTCTTGTACCTGCTCTAGCATGTGTGGAACTCTCTATGAGCTAACTCACTTGCTAAACTGTTGGAACCCTAGCCCAACAATAATAAAAAAGAATTAGAGAGCTGAGTAGACTCAGACAAGGGTGCAATAAAAACCAGGGCCTGTGCAAAAGCAGAACAGTGTAGTAAGTTTGGGGAGGAGCAGTGAGACAGTGATAGCCTATGATTTAGTTAGCATTGTTTCACTCACCCTGATGCCCTCTTCTTCCAAAGTTTTGGCCGAGGTCTCTTTGCTGTGGAGCCATCAACCTTTTGTGTTGCATCAGCTTGGATCACTGATGCTTAGTTTGCTTTCTGTGGCACCAGTTCAGCACAAAGACTTGGGTGGGGGATATTTTGACCAGGTAGTAACACAACATCCCAGGGATATTTTTGTGATGTTTGGTGTGCTTGGTCCAACTCCCGGAGAAAGATAGGCATCTTTTTCATTGCTTTTTGTAATCTAACAGAGATTAGCCTGAAATCTCACAGACTAAGTGCAAAATAAGGGGAAACTTGAAGACGAAAGTTACATCTTTTAGATACTGAGCCAAGTGACTCTAAAGTAGCAGAGCAGGGAGAGAGGGAGACTAATTCACAAAGATGAACTCGAGTATGTAAATTCCACCTAAATCCTGGTGTAGGTCTCTGAATCTTTGGAGTTTCCAATGGGCTCTAGAGGTATCTGTTAGGATACCTCTTACGTTTCTTATGTCTAGAGCTTCTAGTGTATGAGCTGGAACCAAGACCTTAAAGAGCTTACCCATACACAGCACAACCCATAGACTGGCTTATAAGGTTATTTTGATGCATCTCCACAAAGAGACATGAAAATCTTACTAGCTGGGCTCTGTCAAGATGCAGTTCTTACATCAAGGGACAATAAAGGAATCACAGGCTGCCACTGGCCTGTTGCATAATAGGATCAGACATTTTAATGAGCTTCTGCTAGTCCATGGTTCATCAGCCCTGCTGATTTGTAATGAAGCAGGACACTGCTATAGAAACTACTCCAGTGAACAGCATTTTTGAATGTACTTAAGAAGATGAGTTTGAATTGAAATGCAAACAAACAGTGGATCAATCCATCTCTTTCTGAATTGCAGGAGCCTGTTTTCCCTTCTGTTTATGTTAGTTTGATCCAGCTTGAATTGAAGTTTTTAGAGGTATTTTGTATGTCTTATTTCCCAAGGCATCTAGTTTCCTCTGGTTCTTTAATATTTTTCCCATTACAATTGTTAATCTCACTTTTTAGCAAAGAATTGCTAAGAAAAAATGATCCACACATCTTCAAAATGTCTCTAACAATTAATTCTGTAAACTAATTTATTAAAAAAAATGAGGAAAAAAGTAGTTTTAAGAATGATGGTTTAAATCACAGAGGTGAACAGCTATGAAATAACAAATTTTTTTTTTTTTCTAAACTACTGAATTACAAAGCAGAAAACAAAGTGTCACCAGAAAATTCCATTAACTAGAGTCAGGCAAACCCAAGTAAAGAAGGAAAAAAACATTTTTAGGAGTTGTACTCTTAAAATCTGGGCTACTGCTAAAGTCCTGACATCTGTTACAGGGTATTTATGATGTAACTCGAGAAAGCACAAGAAATACTTGACATTATCCTCTACTGTATCCCTTAGGAACCAAAGCATCCAATGACACCACTATTTTGCTACACCACAGTCCTAACTGTATGCCACCTTGTTATGAACCACTTCAGAAAGGTGTGTTTTAACTCCCACTATGGTTTATGAAGGCTCCAGTATACAAAACTGGTGCATTTTCAATAAAGAGCTGTGATATGCTACAGTTTTTCATAAGCTACGTTTTCCTCTGACACTCTTGCCTGAATGTATCCCACAAAGGCTTCTCTTTTCCTGGCCAGCCCTTTCAAAAAAACATAAACCGCACCCAACACATGATGCACAGCAAAGCGTTGGGGGGATTCTAGTTTGAATAAGAATCAACAAGCATCAACTTCAGAAACAGCTGCTGAGATCAAATGGGCACAGGGAATTCAGCACCACCCACTCTATGTATTATCTTTTAAAGCTCCAGGAGCTTAGTCCTTCCCGTGAACAAAGTCCATTGTCCCACTTGCCATTACCATGAATGTATTATAATCTGTGTGTCTGCTTCCTCTAAGAGTGCACCTGCAGCAAATCTACAGCATAAAGGTCCAAAGTCTCTGCAATTAACCTGAGTCATAAAATGAAATATTTCTTCTGTGTTATGAGGAATGGTTTCCTGTGAATGCAGATATTAAAAATATTTACTACTGTTATTGCAAAGGTACTAAAAGACAAAATAATCAGCATTCTGCAAGCTGCCAGCATGTGCAGCAAGAACTGATCGGTTTACTAACCCTATACAAGTCCTTTTCATCTGCCAGGAGAAGTAATTATGGCTTGCCGATAGAGAAATAGCTTTAGTTCCAATCTTGATGGCAGGAGTGTACTTCATTTCTGGAAGTTCAATTTTGGTAAGAATTTTGAAAGGACATTTTTTACCTTATTCAGCATTTTTCCATTTCTAAGCTGACCTTTGAGAACCAGTAGCCATGGATGAAAAAGAACCTAGAAGCAGAGGAAGTGGCATAAAAGAGTTGTAAAGAGGTTTATCGCAGCTATGTTTGTGGCAGGAAAATCTACAGGACTTTACATTTTGTGATTTCACCTCTTGTTGCACACTACAGAGCATCTCTCTGTCCAGTTAGTGACCCCAACAGTGGAAATACTAATGTATGGCCTTCATCATGTGTAACCAACCACCTTCCTACATTGAAAATACAGAAAAAGCATCAACATTTGCCAACTTGAGTGAATAACAGTTTATGAAACTCTGTACTCCACACACAACAGCTTTAAGCCTCTTTTCTGTAATTGTTTTGTTATTTCTTGACCTAGACTATAACATGCTAACTTTTGATAAATTGACAAAAATAAGCCTCAATCTTTTCACTTATGTGTAGATGTTTGTGATAATTTGCACTGAGTCCTCCAACAGGGTACTCTCCTCAAAGCTAAATGTGGAGAACAATGGACCAATAGTGACCTGGATGAGGGGATGGGGCGTACCCTCTGCAAGTTTGCTGATGACACCAAACTGGGAGGACTGGCTGATTCACCAGAGGCTGTGCTGCCATTCAGTGAGATCTCGACCAGCTTGAGAGTTGAGCAGAGAGGAACCTCATGAGGTTCAACAAGGACAAGTGCAGAGTCTTGCACTTGGAGAGGAACAATCCCAGGCAGGGAATTGACCTGCTGGAGAGCAGCTCTGTGGAGAGAGACCTGGGAGTTCTGGTTGATAATAAACTAAACATGAGCCAGCAACGAGGCCAAGAAGGCCAATGTCATTCTGAGGTGCATGAAAAAGAGTGGGGCCAGCAGGTATACATACACATGGTTGCAGAATTTGATGTACTGGAGTATGGAGGTGGTAGGTATGAAGAAAAATCAATGAGGATGTCACTGAACCAGTGAAGGCATCAGTCTTGCAAACTCCAATAATGAAAGTAATAAGAACCTATGTATCATGACTACTCAGTTAATTATACTGATTCCTATGGGGTAATTTTATTAAAAGCCTCACCTACTTAGTGAGGTAATGCTAGACAATTTAACTGGTGTTCTCTGGGCAGTAAGGCATGTGTCAGACCGAGTGTCTTGGTGCTCCTCCACCAACACTCCCAGTCACAGAGAGGGCAGTCCCACAGGGAGGCATTTTTGTGATGTCTGGGCAAAAATTGATCTTGGTGAGTGTCAGGAATTCCTGTTGTAAGTTAATTGCTCAAAACTGCAGTACCTTTGTTTCAGACAGCACTGAACAACCTTTGGGGTCAACTATGAAGCTCTTTCAAGTGTATTCTGCTTAACTGAGATTTGAAAGTAGCTGAATAACAACATGAGACAGAGAAGGACTTCTTAATGCTTTTGTGTACAGCCACTAAAACTGTCTGTGAGGAGTAAAAAAAGTGGCAACATAGAGTCAACCATAAGGGCTAATAGTTAATGATAGATTTTTTCAATACTCATGACCACATTGTCATCTGTGCAATGTGATGACATCCTGGGCTGAGCATTAAGTAAGGGCCATAACTCCTTTAGGTAGGGAAAGCTCTTCAGAGTGACCTGGAAGGCTGGATTGGTGAGCTGAGGCCAACTATATGAAGTGTAACTTTTACCAGGTCCTGCACTTGGGCTGCAACAACCCCATGCTATGCTACAGACTTGTGGCAGAGTGGCTGGAAAACTATCTGGAGGAAAATGACTTGAGGAGGTTAACTGACAGCTGACTGAATATGAGCCAGCAATGTGCCCAGGTGGCCAATGGTATCCTGGATTGGGTGGACAGCAGTACCAAGGAAGTGACTGTTGCCCTGTACTCTACGCTGGTGAGGCTGTGCCTCAAATACTGCACTCAGTTTCAGTCCCCTCACTACAAGAAAGCCATCTGGAGCTTGTCCAGAGAAGCTGAATGCAATGAAGCTGGGGAAGGGTCTGGAGAACAAGTCTGATGAGGACCAGCTGAGGGAACTGGGAGTGTTTAACCTGGATAAGAGGAAGCTGAGAGGAGATAGGGTCACCTGAAAAGAGGTTGTAGTGAGGTGAGGGTTGGTCTCTTCTCCTAAGTGATGAGTGATAGGGCAAGAGGAAATGAGATCAAGCCACACCAGAGGAGGTTTGGATTGGAGATTAGGGAGAGCTTTGTCCACTGTGAGGGTTGTTAGACACTGGCACAGGCTGCCCGAGGAAGAAGTGGAGTCCCCATCCCTGGAAATATTGAGAAGCCGTGTAGATGAGGTCCTAAGGGACACAACTTAAGTGATGGGCTTGGCAGCGTGAGGTTAGTGGTTGGACTTGATCCTCTTCAGGTCTATTCCAACCACACAGTTCTGTGACTCCCTGAACTCGATCTGCTCGCAGCGCTGTGGTGCAGACCCGGTGCCCGTGCCGTGCTTTGCCCCACCGGCGTGTCCGTGCCGGAGGCGGAGCAGGTGCCGTCACGGCGCGGGACCTCGGCGGCACCGCCGAAGCCCTACAGGCCCTTGTTGAAGGTCTCCTAGCAACAGCTCGGCCAATGGGAGCGGCGCTGGGGCGGGGGTACCCGGGCTGGCGGAGTAGTTAACCCCGCGGGGCCCGGTGAGGGGCCGCAACTGTGGCGGTCGCGGCTGGGGGCTGTGGAGCGCAGCGGTTCATTTGGAAGCCGCCTCCTTCATCCTCCTTTGCCGCCGCGACGGCAGCGGTCGCAGCAGGTGGTGCTACACGGCTGGGTGCGTGGGGCTCCTCCTCCTCCTCCTCCTCACGGCTGGGTTGCGTGTCCCGCCGGCGCGGCGCGGCGCGGCGGTAACGGGCGCTCCGCGGTCGCGAAGGAGGTACCCGCGGCCGGGCGCGGTGAGAGGTGCGGCGGTGGCACTGCGCTCTGCCCGCCCGGCGCGGGGCGGCGCGGGGAGCGGCCCCTGGCGCCCGCGCCGACAGGGGGCTGCGTGCGGAGGGAGGGGGAGGGAGGGAGCGAGCCAGCCTCGCTGGCCGCGGCGATGCTGCGCGTCTTGACACGTGCTGCTTCTCGCCAGGCTCCGGCCGGCCCGCGGGGACGAGGCAGGGCTTGAGCAGCGGCGCGGCTTTGCCGGCTGCCCGCCCGCGGGAAGGCCCGGCGTTGCGTTGGTCACCGTGACGCTGCGAGCCGCGGGTACCGTGGAAGAGGTGAGAGCCGTAAAGCTTTCTGCCGAGTCAGGCAATTTGTGACCGCTCGCGTTTAGCTGCTAGTTTCACGTGACGTAGCGGAGAGGTTCCAGAAGGGATTTTTTTAATGGCTTTTTGCAGCAAAGCCCGTGTCAGTTTGAAGATCAAATCCTATTGAAGGTGAATTTGTGGCATCACAGCATCCCGATTTGTGTAGAGCACTGCTGCTTTCGGGGCCGGCAGTGACATGGTTACATAGCTTCATGTGCTAACAGAGGTACGGTAGGCACTTCAGGGCAACGAGTTAGAAAGAGCAAGTATGCTAACTAATATGTGAATGTATGAAGTAAATTTTAATAATCACCCGAGAAAGGAGACCTAGATAAAGAATTTGATACTGTTGATAGAGACTTCAGATTAGAAGTATTCAGGGAGGAAGATGTTTTGGTGGTGTTCTTTTTCTGTGTGTGTGTTGGGGGGGGGAAGCTGTGGTGATACTAGTTATCGTTTGGACTTGAGAGAACATAGGAGAGGTTAAAATCAGACTCATTGAGGGTTAATGTCTCGTTTCTGAAAGTGGCTGGCAGCAGATGCTAAAGAAAAGATTGTACCTTTAGGTTGGTTTATCCATGTGTCTTCCCACTATACTGCAGTCAGGAGCTGAAGGATTTCTTAGCAGACGGNGGTAACGGGCGCTCCGCGGTCGCGAAGGAGGTACCCGCGGCCGGGCGCGGTGAGAGGTGCGGCGGTGGCACTGCGCTCTGCCCGCCCGGCGCGGGGCGGCGCGGGGNCTAGTTATCGTTTGGACTTGAGAGAACATAGGAGAGGTTAAAATCAGACTCATTGAGGGTTAATGTCTCGTTTCTGAAAGTGGCTGGCAGCAGATGCTAAAGAAAAGATTGTACCTTTAGGTTGGTTTATCCATGTGTCTTCCCACTATACTGCAGTCAGGAGCTGAAGGATTTCTTAGCAGACGGAATTTCTCTTAAAATGTAATAGCTGCTGATAGATGTGTTTTAATGAATTGGAGCCAGTTTCTATGTTTAGCATTCACAGCACTTTGTGCTGATGTGAGTCCACAATTTAACTGTTTTACATGGGGGGGGAAACAAAAGAGCCTTATTTTCCTTGTTTTGTGCTGAATGTAATAGTGTTACTGTCTTCTATGAAAGTGTTGCTTGTCCTTCTGCCATCATTTTCAGGTCCATTCTGTCTTTTGTACAGGAAAGGTGGTACCTGGGTGTGATATTTCAGATAGAGCAGCTTAGTGTTCATTCAGAGACATTATGATAATCTCACTCTGTCCTCCGCTCCAATCTTCTAACAGCCTGTGAGCCGTTATTTCTAGAGGACTAATCATAGTGTCCCTGAGATCTCTTACTGCATGATAGTACCTAACTAGAGGCTGTTGTTTAATTATGTAGCTTAGTTGTCTCTTTTGTGTGTGTGTGTGCGTAGTTTGCATTTATGAACATGGAATTGCAGCTGTTGATGTTTATCATCCATTTGCTTAGCATGAGGACAGCCTTCTGCAGTTCTTATTCAATCTGTGTTATCTGAATAACTGTGCAGTAAGTGAGCTTTCTCACCTACTCATCACCTTTTAAAATTTACAGTAGAGATCACAGCAGTGAGCCCTTTGTGATGCTTAATTTTTGTCTCTTTGTGGCTCCAATATAATGCAGTTTCAGATTCTCTCATCACCCTTTTTTAAGTGAATCCCTCATCTATAATCAGTCATAAATTCTCTCATATCTTAGTCTGGTACCTTTTGATAGGAAACATCGTGAAAAGCTTTTTTGGAAATCAAATTATGCTGTCTTGCCCAGGTATGTTGACTCATTCCTTCTTCCAGCGCACTGTGGTGGACTTGTTAGTGTTCCTTCCTTCCACAGAAGGTATACTGGCATTTCACCAGTCCTGTTTGTTTGCAGTTCCCAGGTCTATTCTGTGACACATCTGTTTTGCTCAATGGGAACCTAAAATTTACATGAGAACCATTCCTTGAGTATCTTGGAAACTGAGATGTTAGTTACAGTTACCATCTTCCATTTCAGGCCTGATTTAATTTACAGATTATATGCTACTGAAAGCTGTGAGTTTCATCATTTCTCAGATCTGGAATATGAGTTCTTCCTCTGCCCAGTAAATGTTACCAACTGGAGGAAGTAGTAAGGTCATGGATTGTTTTGTTATTGGCTGCATTTTCTTCCATTCTTTTTAAGTTATCTGCTTGCAAAGGCAGCTGATCTGTAAAGTTTGGCTTAAGTTAATCTTGAGAAAAGGAGGGAGAACTGCAGGAAATTATTCCTGAGATTTTCAATTTGGGTATCTGTGACATGGGGATGATTGGTAGCAGAATGTTGTGCTCTAGCTACATGTAACAAGTGGTTTTTTAATGCAAACAGAGGACTACAGCTTTGAAGATTAACAAAAATTTTGCTGCTGTTCAGTAAGAAGAAAATGTTAAGGCAAAGATCCATAGTGTTAGTTCAAAATGAACTGGAAATTTAGGATGCAGATGAAACATTTCCATGTGTTTAACTATTCAGTGTTTACATACATAGATGACTGAAATGCTGTTAGTGCAAAAAGTAGAGCTGAATCGTGAGGTAGTAAGTCAGACTATAAGTCCTTGTAACCTGTTTGAGGCAAAGACCATGACAAAATCATTTACCATTGAATTTTATCATGAGAGTATATTTTTACATGAGAGTATATTCTTGTGTGGTTATATCTGTTTAGAAGATCATATAACCATTTATTTTCTTTTCTGTCTGTTTTGAAAGAATTTGTTTCTTTAGTAAAATGGAATTGTGAAATGTAGTTGTGACTTTTTTCTTTTCTGAGTATGATAGAATGAAGCGGAGATTTAATACCTGCAGGCAGAGTGGCTTGACTTGCCTTTTCACACTACTTTTGACAACAATGAAAAGGTTAGCTAAATATCTGACAGTATTTAAAGTTCCAATAGAATGAGGATAAATGGAGGGATTGTTCCACCTCCATTTTGCAGTTAACAGAATGACTGAATTGCCACAATCTTGTAAATGTGGAGGAAAGATCTGGGGTCTGCCTTACTGCAAGAGCCGTGGTTAACATTGCAATATAATAAAAGTTATTAAAACTTAACAGATTTTGAGGGGAAGGAGTTCTTTAAACTATGCAGCTGTAACTGGATAGTACGTATATTTTAGTGGTAATTGTAAACTGTGTTATTAAAATAGCTGCAGAAAGACTGATAATTTAAAAATTCTAGGGAGGAAATGCATGGGCTTCTGTGGTGATTACGTGAAAAAACAAGTACATGCCTCATGATGTTATCGAGGATCTATTTGTAAACCTACAATGTCATGACTGGAGTGTACCCTAAATTTACATAGACTGCTGTGTCTTTGTCTATCCGGATAAAAGCCATCTGTGTGGCATCTGTGGATTATTACACAAATGTAAAAGCTTTAAGCAGATTCACAGCTCCTTTAGGGATAGAGTTTATGTAGAAGGAATGATAGTGCCCTTCAAGTAAATGCTAACTATGCTCCACTTCCAGTTCAAAGTTGAAACACGCACATGTCTCAAGTTGTTGCAGTATTTGAAATATCAAACTAACGTTTCTTCTCTATACAATTTTTAGTTGATACTGACTTTTAAGACTCTCTTTTCCAGGCAATTGTGGTAGTTGGTACAGGTAGAAACTGCATCTCCAAAACTTGCCTTGCACTATCCTCTGCTTTGTGAGGAAAGGAGAGTTCTCTGGGCTACCAGATACTGCATTTCCCACTTGTGTCACACCCTGTGCGAGTTAGAGATGACCAGATGGTGTAATATGATCACAGCACTGCTCTGTGACAAGTGATTCTCTTCTGATTGTCTGAATGAGTTTTACAAACCCAGTTACAGTTGCTACTTTTCAAGTTTAAGCAGGATATTAAGACATCCCAACTATGCTGTGTTGTGTAAAGCTTATAGTCTTGTTTCTTACTGCTTAGGATCTTTGAGTTGATATGGTCTGAGCTCAGGCTTACTTAGTCAGATTTCTATCTTGGAGCTTTGTACATTCATTGTCAATCACTTCCCTGTCCCCAAAACACAAAACAATAGCTTTAAGAACAGCTTTCAGCTCTCTGGGTTTGTGAATTGTACTATTTTGGAAGTTTAAACTTGTTATTGAAAGAAATATGCATTTGTTACTGAATCAGGTAGTAGGTTTTTTTAACAAAAGTCTACAGGAATAGTTCAGCTCCCTAGGTGCTTTTAAGACTTGTTCTGGTATGTTGTTACTGTGTTGTTATTGTTTGAGGTTTTTTGAGATGCTGAGAAACAAAATTTTTTGTAGTCTCTTTTTCTTCCTACTGAATGCTTTCCCAACCAGGATTTGGGGAAGAAGGGGGACCCCCAAACCCAAACCTTCTTACTTTGTGTAAAGCCTTTGTCTTAACTAGAAGAGCCTACGAAGATCCCTAAAGTACTTTTCAGTCATAATATATTGTTGTTCTTCCATAACTAAACAGAATACTGCTTTAGAGTTACACATTTTCCTCCTTGACGTGACTGTGCTCCCTGGTATGTTAATGGTGGTTAAAGAGAGCATTGCAGTGTACTAAAGTTGAAGAGTCCCTTCTGAATAGAGTGCATCTAAATTTTGCATCAGCAATGCTCATCTTTAGCTCTTGCATACTTCAGTGAGGCTATTTTGAGCCATGTTGTTCCAAAGGAACTGCCTAGACTAGGAAGGAAACTTATCTGGTATATCTTAATCATTAGGTAGCTTAAGAAGGCATGGGCAGGGTTCTGAAGTGGCAGTGAAAGCCACGTGGAAGGGAGATGATTCTTAGCATGAGACCACAGGCTTGTAGTATTCCTTTTTGCAGCTGACACAGGATTGTCTTACTGTGCACGTGAGTTTAATGCTCAATACAGTATGTAAAGAGGGTTCACGCACTAAATGCAGAGTGTTCTCTGAAACTGCTTCAAAGCTGCTGCACTTGTTTGATACATCAGGACTTAAGATACTCTGGGGCTGTGGTGTAACAGTTGAAGGAAGTTTTTGAGTTTGGTGCTTTCCAAATCTTGAAATTGCCAAAGATGGCTTTTAAGCTGATGTGTTAACCAGTCTCTAGAGCCTTCAAGACTGATTAACGTGAGAATATAGTTGTCTTATGTGCACTTTATTGCAGTGCTCTTGTTTTCTCCGTCTTAACAAGACATCCTTCCAAGTCTGAGATTGTATGTTAGTTTTTGTTATGCCCTCTTGTTAGTGTACCTAGAAACAGTGTGTCAGGAGAGAGTGGTATTGATGAAGCATCTACACTGAATGAATCTACAGGGAGCTTGCAGGGCTCAGATTTAGAGAATCATTGCTTTCCCATAACCAGACTAGTCCTGTTTCTGCTTCCAGTCAAACATGGTTTGTGGTGATAGATGCTGTGTTGGAATAGTATTGTCAGTGTGCATACCTGTGAGTTTGTAACACTGTTATGTTGAGGGAATTTGAATAAGATCTCGTTACAGATATGCAGCCTCTTAAAGAATAAAAGCCAGATTGTTGGAAAGTAACAGCATATCTGAAATGTGAGCAGTATTTTTGTAGAGGTTCTAACAGCCCTTGATGGAATTTTTGTGTCTTGAGTTTCTTAGCAATCCTTTGAAAGACCTTATTAGAATGCAGGGTTGCAGTGTCAGTAATGGAATATATTTGTAGCTTAATTTGCCTTCTTTTCCCCTTACATTCACAGGTTTCTGTGGTGGATTCAACAGAGATGAAACTAACATGTAAGAGTTCTATCCTCTTAATCCTTACTTTGACTTTGAATTCTATTTTTAAAAGCAGGTTATTTTGGATGGGTGGGGAAAGAAAAAGAGATTGCCTTGCAGACTTCTGCTGTGAAGTCAATTCTTGTGTTTAGAATCCGAACCTTCACTTTGTTCATTTCTGGACATCTTTGTTTTACAAGGTGAGGGGGGAAGTGAAAAATGTGCTTAAAAGAATGTGAGCAGAAAGAAAGCAGAAAAACTCATTTCTTGAATGAGAGCAGCCACCAGATCATTTCATGGACTGTGACTTTCTTCGTGTCTTACATGTACTTTCTGATATGTAATTTAGTAGTGTCTGCAAGCTTTCAGCTCATCTGAGGAACGTTGTTGTTTTTCAAGTAAATTTATGAACCTGGAGAAATTATCATCCAGATGGATATTTAATTTTCTAGTACTGATATTCTGTAACATGATCACCCACCGGTATTATATCTTAAAAAATTGGTGTTAGTTTGGACACTGTCTCCTGTGCTGGGAACTGTTGATAAGGGTTCATACTGTCACTATTCTCAAGAGATCGTATGGATAATAGAGCATACTCTATTAAATCGCTTTTCCTCTTTTCCCCCCCCTCAAATGATAGCTTTTTCCACAGTGATAAAAAATACAAGGTTTTGCTGTCAGAAGCTTAGAAGTTGCTTCTCTAGAGTGTGTGAGCGTTAGTGGGGATTAGGGGAATATCCCTGTGCTCTAAAAGGCTAGAATCCACCTCAGACTGACTTGAGCTATTGTTCCAAAGTCGTAACTGAAAAAAAGGTGCCTTCTTTCCTGTCAGGTGTTTATTTCCATGAAGTCTAATTGTTCATGTAACAGCTGATGGGTTGCACTCACCAAATCTTAAGCATCCAAGCTGGATTTTAAATTTCCAGCAGTGTGGCAAATCTAATGCTATTATGTGCCTTCTTACTGAATGGCAGACGTAAGGTGAGGGGGGCAATCAATTTGTTCTTGTTCAATTATTTGACTTTCCTTTGTTTTCCAGAGGACCAGTGCTATACTGAGTGTCTGTGCCAACAAGGTAAGACTTCTCCTCACTTTTCCTATTCTCTTCTTCAAAAATTTTAGATGTTCTACAAAGCAACAAGAAACTTACCAGGGAAAGGCAATTTAACTAAATGTAAATGGTTAAATATTTATTGAAGTTTCTTTGCCCTCTCTCAGCGAATATATTTTCTATAGAGCCTTTATTATCCTTCTCTTTAGTTGTCTCACTTGATTTTTAGTTTATCATATAAACTCATGTGAAGCTTTAAAATTCCTTTCTAGTTATGTGGCAGAAAAATGTTCAGTATTTGGCTTACTGTGTATGAGAAACAACTGAGTTATCTATAGTGTAAGTCTTTATTATTTTCATGTGTGCAGGCTGGTTTAGCTGTAGTTAATAGTTTAAAAGGCTTACATATATTTAAGGCTAACTAAATATAGAAAGATGCATCATTTTTACAGTGTAATATTTGCTGCACTTACTGTGTTCCAAATGCTGTATAAAGAAGAAAAATGTCATGTGACTCAAGTCCACTAGTCGCTCTTCTATGCCTGCTTTAATCTTTTAGCTCTATTAGCTGCTATTGTTAATCTAAACTGCTCTTGCTATTTTAGGAGATGCCTACGTAACACACCTTGTCAGCAATTGTACTAAATACTTCACTGCTGAACCAGTTGCTCAGGTACCCTGCCTGTCTTTGTTGCTATGGGAGATTGGAAGACTATTACTGTGCCAGTGCTGTCATCAGGTAAAGTGACAATATTTTCAATTTAGTGGATTTGCCGACTTGTCATGTTATAGCTGCTGAAGAGGGATAGGAGATAGGATAGGAGTTTTGTGCATGACATTTATGACTAGTTAAACAGAATGTTAAGTAATGTTCAGTACATACATGTTGGTTTTAAGTCCTTTAAGTCCCGTAAAATCTTGTCCTTTCATATATGTATATAAAGACTCTAAGACTTCGGTCATGCTCTTTCTTCTAAACACATTTTTTGTGATATTTTGTGTTTTCAGAGGTTTCTTGTTCTAAATTCCATTGTCTCCTAAATTGCTAGAAATTCATTAAAGGAGTAAATGTTTTCCTGCCTGGTTCTACTAAGTTAGAGCCTACACTTAATATGAATAAGGATATCATATATTCTATCAGAATTTTGATTAAATGCACAACTTTCACACCTATGTAAGGGAAAAATCATGTTGTAACAAGTCAAGTATGAAGAAAGATTGGGCAATATTTTCTTTCTTGGCAGAGGAGGACAATTTGAAAGGTATAATACCTTAATGTTATTGAGTCTTTAAATTGTCAGTGGAAATTTATCTGTCTTTCTCTCTGTGAATTGCTTAATATATGTTGTTCTAGATTAAATTCTAAGCACCAGGCTTGTAAATTTCTGTAAATAATAGCTTGAGTAGTTGGGGATTTGAATTTTTTGTTTGTATCCTAAACTATTTGCACTGACTTGTTTCTTAATGTTTTTGACTTTTAGATAGCAAACATATTTTTCAGTATACCTCAGAAAAAAGGATTTCTTCCCCAAGCATGAACTCACAAGTGCTACGCTTGCCACTGCCTTCATCCAAAAGCACGCACAGCTTTTTCAGTGCCTTCTGCACAGAAGAGAATATTGAACAGAGTATATCCTATCTCGATAGGGTAAGCCAGATCTTGCTTATTGGAGCTTGTATGAAAGTGACATTAAATCAGTTCTGGTAGTAAAGAGTCACTGGATTAAGAAGTCTTCTTTCTCAGTGCTCAGAAGACAAAGTTGATGGGGAATAAGATATCTTTTTTCCCTCTCCTTTCCTATAGACTTTCACCTCATTATTTCTCTCTTTGGAAAATTGCAAGAGATTGATCCAATTATTTATCCCTCACTCCTGTTGTGTTTTACCAGGAACTGACAACACTGGGCTTTCCTTCTATTTACGTGGAATCCAAAGGAAAAGAATTAAATTTAATATCTATCATAAATAGCATGAATGAATTGCTTGTACTGCAGCACAAGAATCTACGCGCTCAGGAAGAAGTAGAAATGCAGCATCTGAAACTGGGTAGTGATATGGATCACTTACAGAACTGCTATGCTAAATTAAAGGTAGAGAACATAAGTCTGCAGTATTATGCAGCACTTAGGTTTAACAGATACTGTGTGTCCTTAACAATGAGTGCTTTCTTTGTTGTTGTTCTTCTCAGTACTTATCTGTATTTTTATGTTCTCTTTGGGATTTTTTAACTCTTTTCCCAGATGAAAATTCCTTAAAGTTAAACAAAGTATTGATTAATGACAGAATGTCCTGATTTCCACTGAAAGAATTGATTTTCTTCCTAGTAGTTGGTACTGTGCCGTGCTTTGGATTTAGTGGGAAAATGTTGATAATGGGGATGGTTAGGTTGTTGCTAAGTAGCAGTTATCTTGAGGACTTTTCAGTTCCCCATGCTCTGCCAGCAAGCTGGTACACAAAAAGCTGGGAGGAAGCACAGCCAGGGCAACTGACGTGAACTGGCCAAAGGGCTATTACGTACCATAGACTGTCATACCTGGAGTATAAACAGAGAGGAGTTGGAGGGGAGGGATGTATTGATGCTCAGGGATGGTCTGGACATCAGTCAGTGGGTGGGGAGCATTTTTATTTTGTGTCACTTGTCTCTCTTGGTTTTATTTTCTCTCTTTTTTTTTTTTTTTTTTTTTTGTTCTGTTTCTTTTTCATTACTATCACTTGTTTTTTAATTATTATCGTTTCTTATCCAAACCCATGTGATTTACTTTTTTTTTTTCCCCTGATTCTCCTCCCTAATTCCTCTAGGAGAGAGGAGAGGGGAGCAAGCAGCTCTGTGGTGCTTAGTTACTGGCTTGGGACACAAAACAGGGAACTTAAAACTTACTGATAATTATGTTCCTTTTAATCAAGGAATAGAGAAGACTGTTGGGGTGGAAGGTGTTAATGCATGCCAAAGGTAAAAATGTTAAATGCTTCAGTTTAGTACAATTCAGTGTCACTTAGAAGGATACGCTCAGATCTAAAAGATAAATTCCCAATATATTTGTAACCAGTCAAAGCATGCATAACATTTCTAGTGTGTGGCACAAGGTGGTTACCAGTCTTTCTCCATACCTGTGACTTTCCATGTATCTTTTTTGTTGTTGTATTCCTTGGATAGCTGGCTTCAAAATCTCTTGAAGAATTGCTCAGAAGCTGTTGTCGATGAAGTTACGAAGCTTCATTTTATCACAGGATAAATATATGCACAAGGCCACTCTCTGGAGTAGCTGGTACACTGGAAGTTCACAGCCCTACTTCATGGGCTGTGCATTGTATGTGCAGTTATATTAGAGTGTCTTTCCCTTGATTCTGTCAAGAAAAAAAAACTTCCAGTGCATGATTCAGAGCTTGTTTTTTTCACTAGAGCTGGTCAGCACTAACTCTTTGGCAAGTGCTGCTGTAGATTCTTAAAATTATAATAGTCCTTCTGCTGAGACTGGTTATCCTTATAGAAGCATTTCAGTGTGAAAAAAAAAAAAATAACATGTAACTGCACTCATTTTTACACAAACAGTATATGTTATGTTCCAGAAAATTGAAGTTACTTTCCTTAGACAAATGACTTTAAGATAAGCAAAGGAAAAACTTGTTAGTGCTACTTCAATTCCAAGGCATACAATTTAGTTGTCAACTTGTAGGACTTCTCATGGAAATTCTTTCAGATGCTGTGCAGTAATTATCTTGACTTCCACTGTTGTGTTAACTACATTCCAGCGTGATTTACTTGTTTTGTAACTCACTACATAGACAGAAAAAGAGCTGCTGTGTAGTGTTTGTTGTTTTGTCATTTAGGTCGGCATTTTCAGGTTTGTTTTAGAGTAATTTTTGTGGAAAAAAAAATACAGTTATTACTTTTACATTAAGTCAGAATTCTGTGTAAGATAATATCTATTAAATAGCAAGCTAATGTTTTATTTCTTGTGAGCAGGAGTATTTCTTGTAATAGAAACTCCTACTTTTTGCTCCAGAAAACTGAACTCGCTTGTCACTGAGAATGCCAGATCATCCCCAAATATCAGAGATGAAATATAACTAAATTCAACTGAGGTGGTTTGGCAATTTGATTTGAGTGCTGGGTTGTTGTGTTTGGCTTTTAAAATCCTTTTTTATCAATTCTTATTGATACAAACTTTTAAAAACTTTTTCTAGGAGCAGCTGGAATTATCTAAAAGGGAAGTAGTTGGACTTCAGGAAAGAGACAGACAACTGCAAAGCAAGAACAGAAGTTTGAACCAGTTACTTAAAAATGAAAAGGATGAAGTGAGTTGTCTTGTACTTTAACACGTGTATATATGATTTTTTTTTTTGCAAGGAGTCCTGTAATTGATCACTTTGAATGCTTTTTTGTTGGAAAATAATGACTTTCACCAAAGTGAAATTGACATATTTACATATGGATAAATTGGTGCTATAAGGGAGAGGTAGACAGTGATGTAGAAATGCTCATGCAGTTTTCTGAGGCTTTCTGTACTTTTGAGCATAGCTTTATCTTAGAATGTTTGAAAATATCAAAGTAGGAGAGGGAAAGAGGACCCCATCATGTCTTCAAAGGTATGTAAAGAAAGCTTGCTTTTGTTTAGATTTGTTTGTTTGCTTGGAGTGGAGCTTTTTTTATGTTATAGAGAAGAGTAAAAGACAAAAAGGGAGGTAGAGGGAAACACAACCCAGAAGCACTCTCATTGGAATACCAAGATCAGAAAACACTGTGAAATCCAAGACGTTGCATAGTTTGGATTTTTTTCCAGTGTATTCTTTCCCCTACATTGTACTTTACATGATTTCTAAGGTTCTGTGTGTTCTGTGTTCTTAAACATATTCATACCATTAGCAATCACAGTGCTATTTGTATATAGTAAACATTGTAAAATTCCAACTTAATATATTGGATGGGCTTTATTGTGGAGGCTTCTTCCTTGGAGGTCTTCAAGACCTGCCTGGACATGTTCCTGTGTGACCTGATCTAGGTGAACCTGCTTCTGCAGGGGAATTGGACTAGATGATCTCTAAAGGTCTCTTCCAACCCTACCGTTCTGTGATTCTATGTTAAAAAAATGATTAAAAAACCCCCGAAACGTCACTATTTATACCAATAGTCCAATATTGTGCTTTGAGATACTTCAATGTTCCAAATGGAGTAGTTTGTCTTCCAGCCTCCTGCTGCCCAAAAGGAAAAGTTAAATTTTTTAGTCTAAACCTAACAAACATATTTTGGAGTTAAACCAGATCCTGAACATTAGTTACTGAAACCAAAAATATGAGTCTTTGCTGAGTTCAATAAAGGTGCTAAAGAAGATTACGTGCATTGCCAAAAGTTGAGTTGCACTTCAGAGAAGCTATAGTACTGTGGTGTTTATGCTGCTGGTTTGTGCAGGAAAAAACCCTCCATTCCCTGAGATAGATGTGAGGTCAGAATCTATGGGTTGGGAGAGTGCTTCCCGATTCCTTTTGTCATTTCCTTTCATCCAAAATACTGTTTAACAGAAGCATCTTTTCACTACTTGTGTTTATCTTGATTTTTCTAAAGAAATTTTTGCTTATGATTTAGTTGCAGAAATAAAGTTTTTGTGGTGTTGCTTTTAGGTACAGAAGTTACAGAACATAATTTCAAGTAGAGCTACACAGTACAATCATGACATGAAGAGGAAGGAGAGAGAGTATAATAAATTAAAGGAACGCTTACATCAGTTGGTCATGAATAAAAAGGACAAAAAGATAGGTAAGTAGCTCTGAATTTTGCTACATCAAAAAGCATATTCTGCATGTTAAAGTTCAAATTTGGTTCTGGATATCTTTAAAGTCAATGTGGCCCTCCTCCTACAGAGTTTTATTTGGAGATTACAATCTTACATTTTGTGTCAGCTAACTGTGTAAGGTTAAAACTCTTATGTTGTGTTCCATAAGATTATTTACAAGCCACAAACAAAAAGAAAGATCTTTACAAAGTGAGGTTTTTGTACTGGGAAGTATTACTTGGAATTAATTCCTATGCTAGGAATTCCTAAGCTAGTTCTGCTTTCTTGCTACTGCTACCAATCACAAGGCTTTGGGTAGTGTCATAAACACTATATTATGCCTACTAGTTAGAATCTGGAAGGAAAACTGCATTAGCTTTTTTTCCTTTGAGATGCTCCAGTCTAGTTATGTTAACAAGTGGTAAGAAATTTGAGAGAGGGAGTAACATAAGACAGACTTAGCTATGTGAAATGAGGACAAAAATCTCCATCATGAATATTCGTATGTTGTGCTGCCCAGAAATTGTGTACAAGGTATTAATCAGTGCTGTTTAGCGTGAGCATAATGGTTTTTTTGGTGGTGTGTTGCTGAAAATAGGCATCAGCGTTATCTAATTCATAAAAATGTCTGCACCTTTTTTGTTTGTTCTTACATCTGTCCTTAGAGCATTTATTTAGGTATTTTTTTCTCTAGTGGAATGGAAGTCTTGTTCTTCCTCTTACCCCACTTGCCACTCCTGAAACACTCAGCTATAGTGCATGCTGGATTTTACCAAACTAGTTTAGCTCACTAAACCAGAGGGAAATGATGCATGTTGTTTCCAAGTTGGTTTTCCTACTGATTTAACTTCCTGAAAGTCTTTGTAGGTAGGCCAAACAAGGTTAGGACACTGTAGCAGCAACACCTGTTCTGCTTACAGAAAGTCTTTAGGTGTCAGCTCAGTTATCACCAGAAACCTCACTCTGAGGTCAGCAAAACTTAGTTGTGGCACATTTTTTTTTTTTTTACTCCAGTTGTCTAATACTAGTTCAGGTATCAGTGAGGTCAAAGTAACAGGGTTTTAAATCTTATTTAGTTATAGTTTGCTTGATAGTTAATTAGAATTGAACTTGAACCAATGATCTGTAGCAGTGTGTTTTGGGGGTTTTCTTTCATGTTGGGTTTTCTCTTCACATGTGCACAGACAGGTCTCTGTCTTGAGGAACACTTTGTGAAACATCAGGAAGGTGCTGTAAACTGAAGATAAAATTTGCCTTATTGCCAGAAGAGAGGGTTAGGGTTCATACACCATTAATATAAAGGCTGAATGAAATAGAGTTGAAAGTGACATTAAGAAATGCATTAAAAAGATAAGACAGGATAAGAATATGAGGATGAGAAAGGATAAGAATAAGAATGTATATGTCCCTTTGAGTTTCCAAACACAAAAGTTATCTTTCCTTGATTATTTTATTCTTACTTTAAGCACAGCCATGTGGTTTTGATATGTGGTCTGAAGATGGAGGGAGATATTGTGTAGTGTGATCTTTGATAGTAACAACATTTAAATGCAGTGTTGTCTGAATATTTATATGTTTGCACGTTGTTTCACACTTTCTGAAATATCCTTTTTGTTTGTAGCTATGGAAGTTCTAAATTATGTTGGTAGAGCTGATGGGAAGAGAGGTGCATGGAGAACTGATAAGACAGAAGCCAGGTAGTTGTCTTAAAACAACATTTATTGAAGCCTATAATAGCTCTATTACATTGTTACTGTAAGATTTCATTTTCCAGAAATGAAGAAGAAATGTACAAAGTTCTGTTACGTGATTATGAACAACGACAAAAACAGCTGCTAGTGGAAAATGCAGAGCTGAAAAAAGTTCTTCAACAAATGAAGAAAGACATTATTTCACTTCTCCCACCACAGAAACAGAAACCTAAAGAAAGATCTGAAGATGGACCAGTGAGTATTCTTCAGTTAAAATTGTTTGCTATAGTGCTGGGCTGATTTGATTATGAAGGGGGAAAAAAAAGGAATGGATACTCTACAAAACCAAAATATGGAGTGGTACATGTTGGTACATAAGAATATGTGTAGATGGAGCCATCTAGAGTGTGCTGTTTCTGTGGAATCTAGTGCTTGCCATTTCAGAAGGTCACTTGTCCTGCTCAAGATTTCTGAGCCTTTTCAGGTACACTTGCCCAACCCTGGAACATGCTTGTAGTGCACTAGACTCTCTCTGGCTACTTCCTTGTTAAATGTGAATAAATGGTTTAAGTTCACTGTACTGCTTACCCACTAGAACCATACAGAATGAGTCCCATGTGTAGTTAGTGAAGTTGTCACTAATGTGCAGTGTGTAAACCTTTACTTTAGGAGTTCCTCGTGTAGGAAGGAAATCAGTAGATCTAGCTCTTACCATAGCTCAGCAACAAGAAGTTGATCTTCAGTAGTGACTGTAATGTATAACTTACAGTATAAAACATAATCAAGTATCACTGCTGTAAATGGTCCTTCTGCTCCCAGGATTCCAGTGAGGCCAGGAGTGTTTGGCACAAACTTGAGTATGCTGGTGAAAGTCCAGCTGTCTTTTCCAAGGTCTTCATGAACTTGCACAGTGAAGCAAAGTTGCAGAAAAGCTGAGACTTGGTGCTGTAAAATGCACTGTTCTTGTGTGGCTTGCCAAATAATTAACTACTGTAATGTTAACAAACTACTAAGAAAGTAATGAAAGCCAGCACTGAAGCTTCTGATTAGTTCTCTTGAGATAGTACTAATTAAGCAAATTAAACAAACTACTTACTAGCCAGTAATTTCTAGTAGTAGAATGATAACAGGAGTAACTACTAGATGCAAATCTCAAGTGGAGTTATTTCAGCAGAGTTGTTGGGTTTGGGCATTTTTTTCCCCATTTAATCTATTTCATGCCTTCTCTAACTTCATGCTGCTCTAGACCTGAGAATAATCTTTGTCAGGATAGGGGACACTAGGGTAGGTTTCTATAATTGTCAAATTATTGTAAACAGAAAAAATCTTTTTAAAAAAAAAAATATATGGGTTTGCAGTAATAAATTATTTATTTAGGACTTAGTGTATTCCATGATATGTATTTTGCATGGATTAACATTTCTGTTAAATGTACTGATGTGCTTTGACTGTCTGAAAATCAACTTCTGTTTAAGGCATTGCACCTCATAGTTTATGCTTGCTTGTGGATCTCTTAAATTTTGATATGGTGTCTGAACCGTTACTGAATCCTTTGCAGAGTAAAAAAAAAAACCCAAAAAACCCCAAACATTGCATTTCTACTTAGATGTATTAATGCATATTGATCCTTAGAAGGGAACAAATGTCTTGGAGTGTGTCAGCTATTGATAAAATTGCATCATTTGTGTGGGTTGTTTTTTTTTTTTTTTTGCTTCTCACTGCAAAAAAAAGAACCATAAAACAAACTAGATTCTCACGTTATCACTGTGCTGGACAGAGGCCTCTTCCAGACTGCCCTTTCATTGTGTTAGGATATAGAGATATAAGTAAAGAAATAAGTCTTGGGTAACTTGATTAAAAAAAAAACAACACTTCAACCAACTAGACCCTACCTTCCCCCCAAGCAAACAAAAAAAACCCAGCCCCAAAACCTGTTTCTTATAACTGTTGTTTTACCCACTAAGGTCTCCTGTGATACAGATTTGAAAGGAAGTGCTAATATCATATGTAAAATAATTACTTTGATGCCTTTGAACTTTTTGGTTTTGTATTTTGCAGTTTAGATGAAGGCGATTGTATAGAATGGAGTATTCATGCCATGTATTCAGATAGATATAGCTCTTCAGTTTAAAGCTACAACATTGTCCTGGTCTAGTCTTCTTTTGATGATTTCAACTTATGTCTTAGCTCTTTGAGATAGTCTTCAGGTTTGATGTTTAAACAGCAGTGTAAAATGAAAGTGAGAGAGAGAGAGGTTCTAGTTGTGGGATTTTTTTATAGCAAAAATTAAGACAGGAACAAATTACTTAAATCTTAACAGGATAAAATGTTTTAAGTCCTATTCATGTTGTGAAGTGAGTTTATGGGCAGCTACTGCTGAAGTTTAACAGCAGAACTTGACAGTTTGAACTCCTCTAGCCTGGAGATATGTGAGTGAGTTTTGCCAGGTGATATGTGTTCTCGGCGGTGGGGTTCTGGGGACTGCTGGGTCACTTCTGTCTCCTATATTATGCTGTCAGGGAGGTAAAAGCTCTTGACAGTCAATTTCCTTGCATGGAAAAAAAATCATATGTTAAATAAACAAATACACACTTGAAGCGTTGGAGAGGTTTGCAGCTTCTTGATTTTGCTTCTACAGGTGCTATCAGACCTGGAGGAAGATGTTGGAGAGTTAAATAAAGAGAATATGTGGGAACTGTCTTGTGAAACTGTGCGGGAGCAGCTTACCAACAGCATTAGAAAACAATGGAGAATTTTGAAAAATCATGTGGAAAAGCTGGATAACCAAGGTGACATTTATCTGTATTACATACCTAAAATGCTACTGAGAAATCCATTTGATATTATGCTCTTTGAATTTACTTATCTGTCTGTCAAAGTTAAAAGGAAACTTAAAATGGAAGGAGTTGTGACCTGGTAAATTTCCTGAAAGAGATTCTGATTGACGTTTTTCTGAGTAAGTTTTGTGTTTAGGTAGTTAGGGAAGCAATCAAATGCTAATCCTGTTATCATGAGAGGACACAAATACAGTTTGACACAGTAAACAGCAACTTTCTGAAGATAGAATTATTTTTTAAATACACATCCCATAGTAATGTTTGTTACATCTGCATTACTTGAACACGTCAAAAAGGTGGCAAAAGGCAACAATCTGAAGTGACTCAATGCAAAATGTACAAGTCCTTCTGAAGATAAGCTTAGGCTTGCCACATTCTTACCTCTGAAGCTTCCTGTGGCATTCTGAAGCAAACTGGTTGATGGTATGGTGCTGGATGGACTCTCCTCATTTTCAGCTGTTAAACAGCATTAAAAGATGGCTAAAAATATATAAAATTCTTTCCTAGTATTATTTTTCCCATGCAAGCACATGCTGCTGCTACCACAGGGATGTCTGCAGTCAAGAATATGACTGAGAAGGTCACACATGCAACAGCAAATCAAAGAGCAGATGGTCTGTGAGAATATGCTTATACCGTAGAAAGGATTTTTACGAACTCTTGTTCTGAGTTCTCTGAAACAATGGTTGGTGAGCATCAAGAAACTTCTTTCAAGTACTTCTGTTCTTGGAGTAATATTTTTGGATTTATAGAAATGATTGTAGCCTAGTCCTCTAGGCTCTAGGAATAACGCTAAAACACTGGCATTAGGGAATCAAACCTTTGCTCATTACAGTCATTGTAATAGCTATGCATGAAATCAAATAAAGCAATATGTAGTTAAACAAAATACATCTTAATCTTTTCAAATTCATTTCCTTACTAGGATGAAAATATGTACATGTTTATTAGCTCTGCTTCTCCTTCACAAGACTTGAAGGAAAAGGCTTTCTTTTTATATCTGTGATAAATATAGTTACTGTCATATTTTTGAGTGCATGAGCCCTTCACAAATGGGCTCAGAAGAATAGGTTAGCAGCATGTCAGTGAAAAGAAGAACAAATGTTTTCTGTGTCATGCATTGTAGGGAGACAGCTATGTTTTAATTGCCATTTTTTCTGAACTGGATTTTGTGTGTAATTGCATGTGGATCACCGATTCTGGATCTCTTATCTGTGACAGAAATGGTTTTGAATGCACTGTGTGTCTGTTGTTCAGGATCTAGCAACAGTGAATGTTTTTAGACTGTATTTGCTTCAAGTCCTTCACGTGAGGGATTTTGAGATTTTTGGGTTTTCTCTTTCCCCTCCATAGTGTCACGTGTACATTCAGGAGCTTTGAATGAAAAAGATGTCATTTCAAGAGAAGACCATGAGCTGGAAACTGAAAAGCTAGAGTTAGAGATTCAGCAGTGTAAAGAAATGATCAAAACTCAGCAACAGCTCTTACAGGTAGTAGGCTTCATTCATTTTTTTTTTCCTATTTTTTTCCTCAGCTGACTCTTAAGCTTTTTTCTTTTTTTTTAATGTGCCACTTTTCTCACCTCTGGCCCTTTCTCATTTCTTTTATAATGCCTTTTAAATATCTCAGTGATTGGCCTGAGCATAGATGTGCTAGCAGATGGGTGAGCACTTTAATGCGTTTGTAATCCCGGTAGGAATAATTTGGGGGATTAAACAATGGTGAGGAAGGCTGGTGAGGTCAGCTCACAGGGGTGTTTTGCTTGTGATCTGAAACTCCACCCTCACCAGCCACCAAGTTCAGACTTCAAACATTGTTTGCATATTAAGCTTCAACCATTATTTTCCTGATAAAAAATAAACCTATGGAGATACTGCACTTAAGTCACTCCCAAATTAATGTCTGTGGTTGTTGTTTTTTTGTTTTGTTTTTTTTTTTTGCTTTGTATCTGCAGCAGCAGCTTATGTCTCCGTGTGATGATGACACCACTCTGTTACTACAGGACTGCTATTTGTTGGAGGAAAGGGAGCGCCTTCAGGAAGAATGGAGACTATTTCGGGAACAAAAAAAGAATTTTGAGAAGGAACGAAGAAGTTTTACAGAAGCTGCCATTAGATTAGGACTTGAGGTATTAGAAAAGAGAACTATGGAAAATGAGTTCCAGTTGTAGCAGTAGTTTTATTATTACACACACTGAAGTATAGCCATCTATCTGATGGCTAATGTCTATAAAGAAAGATCATTCCTATACTGTACAAAACATCTTTGGTTGTTGTAGGAGGCTCTGTTGTATTGGCATTTCAAATAATCTTTTTTTGAGTGTGTATTAAGAAATTCACTTGATGCAACTGGAATGACCTGGGTTAGGTTGTCTTTTGGGGTTTTTTTTGCTTCTGAAATATCAAATTACTTAAAAAAATCCACTTATTCAATGAGTCATTTATTGGCTGTTAATTTAAGTTTGGTTTCCTATGAAAGCAAGGCCCATGTTTCAGTCCATTTTGGTTACAGGGTTGAATTCTCAAAGGTACTCGATTTCTAAACTTTTGTGTAAACCAGTACCTATTGCAGAAATGCAAAGCAATTGTTGCCTATCCCTTAGTAGGGTCATTATCTGTTCTTGTAGTTAAGCAGCCCAGCAAGCACACATACTGGAAGGCAGTCAGGGTAGGTGTGTCTGTAAAAGAGCTCTAATGTGTGTCCATTGGTCTAGCCAGTAGTTAGTCAAAAACACGGGCTTACATGTTTGGAAGAGGAAGAAAGACATTGTGATGTGATTGTGGAAGTATGATGGTAGAGGTATGACAGGAAAAAGCCACTGAAGAAAAAAAGAAATGAACTTTAGACTTACTGGTTACAGAACTACTTGCTTTGACACCAAGAGGAGGAAGTTGCAGTGAGATGTGATAAAAACTTATAAAACTAGATTCAGTTGGTCAGAGGAAAGCAGTGCTGTTTAGCAAATCTCTCAAGATTAGAACTAGAGGGAACTCATAGAAAGTGCTTGAAATTAAATCTAAAACATACCTAAAAAAGGTACGGTTTTTTCTATATCGAGTAATTGAATTTTGGATGTTGCTGCCATGGGAGATTGTATATGAAATGGCCAGGTTCATATGATCCCATAAATAGCTTCTCTCATGACCATTGATAGAGATGGCATACTGAGCTGAGTGGATTACTTGTCTGATTTAAGACAGCTTTCTTTATGCTGTAAAATTATTGTAAAGAACGTAAAATACTTCAGATTCTACTTGAGATACTAGCACAACGGTAGTTCACGTGGGGACAAATATTGACTCGACCACTACATGTGTGTTGTACAACTATTTCATTTCATTATATTGGCATTTTAATGAGTTTGTGAATTCCGTGTTGGGCCTTGAATTCAGCTTTAAAAGTCTTGAATAATAATAAATGATGATTGTTCATCCAGGAATATTTAGGATTACACTGCAGCACAAGTGTAACTGCTCACGCTTCTGCTCAGTAAAACTCTTCAGCATGAAAAGAGAAGCAGTGCTATAAGCTCTGTAGGTGTTAATAAAAGTTTTTGTTAGACTTCAGCTTGCACTATTTTCTGCTGTAGAAATAACTTTGTGTAACAGGAACGTCCTATCTCATTGGTGTTCTCAAAGAAATAGCTTGTTGCTTGATTTTGGAACCATCACATCTTCTGGAGGTTGTCTCTTAGCTATTATTTTCCTTTTCTGTGGTCAGAGTGACTGGAAAAATGAAACAACCCATCTTTCTGCTCTGGTTTCAGATGGAAGTAATCAGTGCTGTTTTTAGTGACTTTTTTTTTTCTGTTTAGAAGGAAGCTCAGGGTTGAGGATTAATCAGTAATCCTTACTGGCCGCAGCCAAGAAATGAGGGGTGCCTCCAAGAGGTAGTGCTGTACTGAGGAGGAAGAGAAGAATAGGAGGCAGTGACTGGAGATTGTGTTACTGGAGTAGAGAACAGGAAAGTGAAAGGATTAGTCAGACCTCTACAAAACAAACCATGGATTTTGGCTTTTAAATAAACACCTCTTCAGATAATCCTTGTTGAGTTCAAAAGCTTGCTTTTTTTACCATCGCATGATGGTAATACTGTGTTAAACTACTGGCTGTCCTTAATCCCATCCACATTACACCTTTTGCTTTCCTAGCTAGAATAGCATCAATTTAACGTGGGCTAAGCTTGTTCCTATGGTCGTAAGTGTAAACTGTCATTTCTTTTCCTAGAGAAAGGCATTTGAAGAAGATAGAGGAGCATGGCTGAAGCAACAGTTCTTAAGTATGTCTACTGATTACACGCACTCTGACAATGTGACAACTCCAAGTGCCTTCTTAGGAAGCAAGTATTTGGTTCAAATGTCCTTGTAATGTGTTCCTCTTCCCTTCCTTCAACTAAGAGATGCAAATATGAATGAAACTTTTAAAACGCCAAAATCTTCCAACATATTTTACCGTTTCTCTGTATGCCTCCACCTGTCAGGGTGACTGATAGTTCATAGCTCCTTTTTAAAAGGGAATCATGATAACTCCTTCTCTGATAAGTAATTATTTAATGACTTTATATTTGTGAAGGGATCTGGTGAATGCCAAGTACCTGACAGCACAGCTCTTAAAAACAGAACACTTGTAGAATTACTAAATTAATTTAAATATGAGCACATTCATTGCAGTTTAGGAAATCATGACCTATAGAGATCTGGATAGATTAGAAAGAAGTTAAAATGAATGCTGCTGTCTCCATGTTACTTAATGTGAGGTAATATTAAATATGAGTGTGCATACATATTCAGTAAAAGAAGAATCGTTTGAAAAAAGAAATAATGAAAAGAGGACAGTGATAAATAAATTCAAACAAGAAACAATCACATGTTAAGGTTGAGGTCTTCTTAAAGGGGTATTTTTTTCAGTAAAGATAAAATTATGGTTCTGTGATATAGCTTGGAATACTGTTGAAAGTTTTTTATTACTTTTTTTTTTCCCTTTCAAGTTGATAAGTTTACTTTCCATCCCCTTATGCCTGAATATGCATGTGCAGTGTTTTGGTCTTCACCACTGAGCCTTCAATACTTTCTAAGGGATGGGGAGTAGGGTGGCACCAAAAACAAGAGGGAAGTGGGAGGAAAAAGTAAGACCAATCTTTGTTAAATAGTTTCTTGTTGTGACAGCCAACATTTAAAGATAAATGTCTGAAACACCTGGCAAGTCAAGATAGCTTGAATATGTGTTCTTAGATAGTCTGCCTCGCGTTCTGAATGCTCCTTGTTTCTCCTCCTGTGCAATTCCTGTAGTGCTTCTGTAAATGTGAAAGGAAATTATATTCCACAGTAGGAAGGCTTGTTATTTTTAGGAATAGAATTGAGATTGTTTGGGTTGCTCTTGAAGGACTTGATTTAGTGATCTGTGAGCAATTTGGGATTTCTTTTAACATTCATTGTACACTAGAGCCTTTGATTTGTAATTGCCTTTTTCCAAATTTTAGTGTTTCTGGAGGTATTTAATGCCATCACTTTTCTTTTAAATGGTATTCTTCAGTCTCATATATCCTAATCTTTATCTACCAAATGATAGTAATAAAAATGCAACTCTGTCTGCCACAAGGTGAATCTTACACTTCATCTGGATATTTCTCTACTGGTCATAAGTTGAAATGTTTTCATCATTAAATTTTTCTCTCTTCATAATGCTTGCCCAAGACCTCTTAATTCTGTGGTGCTATGATGAGTACTGTAGGATACAGAATCATTTTAATTTTGTCCTCTTTGTATGAAAGCTTTGAAATCTAAATGTGAGGAAGAGTTTGCATGGACTGACCTGGCCTTGCCAAGTCTGGCCATGTCTTTCCATTGACTTCAGCAATGGTGAAGCTCATGAATGCTGAGGCATCAAACTTTGTGCTTTCCATTTTTTTTCTGTACTCTGACACATTTGCAAGTTCTCGTGTTTATTTCTGTATGTGCATGCTGGGGAAGTTTCTACCTAAGGAGTAAAAAAGCTTTAGGAATTACCAAGTGAGAAACTATACATTGGAGTGACTTTAAACAACCTCAATATGACTACTTACAGTGCTGGCTGTTCATGTAAATGCTTCTTTTTCAAATTTAGAAACCTAATTTTACCATAACTTCATTCAATAGTGTTAAGTGTACTTACAGAATGCTATGACAGATCTGTAACAATAAGATGTATTATTATAGACAAAACATAGGATTTTTGGGGTGTGGTTTTTAAAGCAGAAGACAGATAAATAGGTCCTTCAGGTATTTTCAGTTTCACTGTAGTTTAACTGATGATATTTATGTCTCTTAGGTTCTGACCAGGACAATCGGTTAGTGAAATCTACATCTCAGCAAAGAAAACTTCACTGTGTGAATGGTCTCACTTCAGCAGAACCTTGCCAGACATCTCAGTATATTACATGTAACAGGTATCTGAAATGGTTATTTTTGTAGTGCTAAGCTAGATAGAGCATGGAAGCTAAATTGTGATAACTCACAGAAAGCTTAATCTGAGGCTTATGGGTGATATATAGCAAACACATTAAATATCTTACCATAAAACCAGTATTGTGTTTATATCTGAAGCAGAATTTTATTGTAACATTATTTTTTTCACATTTCCAGTGCTGCATCAAAAAACTCTGCTGGAGTTAGCAAGCCAAAGCAGTGGGTGGAAAGTCACGAAGAGGAAGTAGAGTAATGCACAAAATCATGGGAAGACTGGAGTTGGCACTCTGATATGTAGAAACTTGCACATAGAACAACTGCCTTAGATTTCCTAGGGTTGCCTGCTGGGTTTTTTTGTTAGAGATTCATTTATAAATTTACATTTTTAAAGTGAAACAGAACGCTGTGAGCTTGAGCATTCTTCTAGAGGATTATGTGGTGACCTGAATCGTGGCGTATGTGTGTGCACATGGCTATTATTTTTTAGACTCATTTTTTTGTCTCTTGCAACTCTTGAAGATAACTTAAAAAATATAAAAGCTTTGATATTTTTCTAGTTACAGAAGCTGCCATTCTGTGAATGAAGCCAGGATGTGAAACTTTAACTTAAAAAATATTGTATCCTATTGTTCCCTTTCATCACAGGCAGAGATAGCACTTTTAGAAATGATTTAATTATTGAAAGCATTCATTTATGTCTCAAGTGTAACTGGTATTAAAACTTCTTTTGCCTCAACTTGAATGTACAGTGTCCTGTAGATTTTTAACAAAACAGGTTCTATATTTATTAAGTTCTATGATTTGAAGATACCTCTTTGATATTTCAGATGACTTAAAGTGCAAAGTCTTTATATATTTGTAAATAAAGTGATGATGCTGAGAAACCATGAAACACATGCATATGTGATTATTTTACATGGCATTTTAAATTGTTTTATAGTGTAACTCTGTTTACAGATTCATTAGGATTTTCACTGGTTCAGTCAGTAACCAAATTATTGCAAATGTGAACAATAAACATGTAATTCTATTCCAAGAAACCCTGGGTTCTCTGTTTTGTGTGAATTAAATTTAAGCTATCATGGTTGTAGGACTCTAGAGTATGTAAACAAGTATGAAGCTGCTTTTGTGTATCATTGGATTTAGGGTTTTTTCCTTTCAATTGACTCCAGAGTATTTTTTTTCTCATGTAACCTTTGGGAAAGCTGTTTTGTCTATAATGTAATAAAAATAGCCAAGTACAGCTAAGAGGTTTCAAAGTCTCCTTCACCTGCCTAAAGCATGCAGTTTTCCCTGCCTGTTATAAATCCTTCTTGTCTAGTTGGGTTTTCATGCATCTGTGAATGCATGTGTATAGCACTCATCCTAGTGTGACTGACCTTTTGGAAGATGTCTGACTTCTGCGTTTCTCAGGGTCACAGGAAGTAAATTAACTCTGAAGTTTAGAACCCTGACTGAAAATGCATTGCTGTTCTGCCAGTTATCTTCAGAACTGGATATAATGAAGTCATTTGACTACCTGGAAAAAATAATGAGGTAGAGAAGAGGAAAAAACCCAAATTTCCTAAGAAGCTAAGACGGAAAACTGCAGTTTCTACTGCTTAGTTCAGTACATTGAGCTACAACTTGGGATGAAGTAGCAGCTGATGTAAACCAGAGGATTCTCGTATTGTTCTTGCATTGCACACTTAAATGAGGTAGAAACATATGTCATGATCTTGATCAGCTTTCTGCTGCATAGATAGGCAGCTTGGAGAGACAATACAAACCCCATCATATTTCTTTTTTTGCTTATCTCTGGTTCCCACTCAATAAAGGGTGTGGTCACTGTCTTGTCATGCCCTGGGAACGTTTAGCAGTTGTGGTTACTCTTTAAGCTTACACCTTTCCTACAATGTGTTGCACAGTTGTAGCCTGAATTTTAGTTATGGAAGAATAAATGTACCTAGTCAAACTTTTTTTTTTTTTTTAAAGACATAAAATACTAAATATTTTAGCAACGAAATCAGAGAACAGACTTTTACATGCAGGATTCTTATGTTCAGGTTTCAGAGGACCTGTGAGCTGGTGGAGGCAATGTCAGTGCCACCAGGGGCTGCTGCTGCCCTGCAGTACTGCAGGCATGTCTGCCTCTGCTCTCTTGGGACACTGACATGCCTTTGACAATAGCTGCAATTCTTTACAAGACTGTTTTTCTTCAAGACTAATTTTTAGGATGATAATGCCTTTGAAGAAAAAACTAACGTATCTTTTCTTCATGCCTATTGAATGATTAGCGATTAATAAACACTATTTTCTTGCTGTAATGTTGTGTAACCCGTCTTATAGAAGTGGAAATTCATTGGAATGCCTCTGCAGAAGCACCAAGTGTTCTAGAAGCATGTATGCACTGGAATCTCGAACTCGCCTCTTAGACCTGCTATAGAAGTCTGGGGTATAGAGTCAGCCCTTTCCTTGTAGAGAGAAAACACGCCTAGTTTTTGGGTTGCTCTGTTTGCAGTGATCAGAAAGCTTTTAAATCTGAAACTGCTGCTAATACTAGTATGAGTACTGCAGAGGGATCTGGTTGGTAGTATGGTGACATTGCAATACTTGGCTGTGTTGAAAGCAACTCCAGGTTCTTACTTGGAGACTGTTGAAGAGCAAGGGAACGCAGTACAGGTCTGTCACTATGCTCAAATATGTGCTTGAGATAATGGAGCAAGTGGCCTACCCGAGAAGGAACAAGAAGTACTGACTGCCCCTGCCTGGTAAACCTGCAGTTACTGTTAGCTATCTGTGTGTGACGACAGATGGATGAGTGGTGTTCTTAAACTGTGCTGGTTTGTTTCACAAAACCTTGAAGTTTAACTTTTTGCTGCTTTTTCAGTCTACATGATGAGAGCTTTTACCATATCTCAGTCTGATGAGGTATGACAACTTACTTCACAGAATTAGATTACAACTGTCAATTTTTTTCCCTTTCATCTCCAGTGTGGGAGAATGATATAACATAGATTTAGCAAAACAGAGAGACTATATAGCAAAACATTATTAAATGAAAACTTTACTGGCGAAAGCTTTCTCCCTATTGCACAGTCCTCTTCCTACTTTGAAGAACTGCATCCATCAGCATCTGCAGACTTGCTCTACTTCAGTTGCAGCAAGACAAAAAGAATCCATGTGTATGAAAGAAATCAGACCGTATCCTAGCATTTTCTCAGGGATTACTCTGCTGTGTATGCAGCAACCTAGCCAAGATAACTCCTAAATCCCCAAGATAACAGCAATTTCAGCAGGTTATTCTTGAAAGCGGAAGTATTCAGAGGATAATTGCAGTGTTATGTCTGTTGAATTAGTTTAACTACTACTTGTGCTTCCTTTTTGTTTTTTACTTGCAGTTGCCACAAAGCTTTTATATGTGTGAAGATAGTTAAGACATGTTGGCCTTACATTCTTCCCTTCTACCTTCATCTAATTGGTGAAAAAGTAAATGACAAGATAGGAAAGTTTGATGTAATTGGATCCAAAAACCAATCCCAAATGTTCAAATTAATGCTTTCAGACAACACCTCTGACCTCTAATAACGTTCACTAAGCTCAGCAACATTGTACTGTATTTAAAAAAACAAGCAAAGAGAGTGTGAAAATGCCATGGCATACATGGTTGTAGTTTTCACACTGACAGTACTCATGTACCTTTATTCAGGTTTTGTGGTAGGAGGTGTACAACTGTCTGGAATGCGTAACAGGTAAGCTGGTTTAAAAAATATGTTCAAAGATCAATTCCCATTGTATGGAAGAGCTTATGGCAATATCATATTGAAATGTTTGTCACGTGAAGCACCAGAATGTGTGTTTCCTTGAACGTAATAATAGATGGATAAGTATGAAAAAGGAGATGCGTCTTTCCATGTGTCATCACAGCCTCCACCACAGTCTGCAGTGAGGTGGATGGCAATTCCCAAAACCAGAAGATGTACAACCCCAGGTGCATTTACAAAGCAGATGGAATCTGTTTGAAAAAGTCAAGATTTGTGGGATTGACAACCCAGGAAGAGCAGTTGCTAGTGGGAGACTGTAGAAACTGCTGGAATAGAAAACAACATGTATGGTCATTAAAATAGGGTTTGTCATAAATCACACTGCTGTGGCTAATCTTATAACTATAGGTATCGTGGGAACAGAAATAGTGACGGAATAACCAGTGCATTGTAGGTGTTGAATTAGAATTAGAGTCACATTTTTTGTGTGACTTAAACCTCAGGGTTTATCGCATTGCCTGAAGTTACCTCTCAAAAAAAATACCTTCCAACGTGGCAGCGCTTGTGCGTTTTTCTTGTGTTTTTAAAATGGATCTAGTTGGCACCCAGCACACTTTGGAAAACTAACTTTGTTGGAGAGTTTAACAGAACTCATTCTGACCTTTCTGTGGTTATCAATCTATTGCCACGCTCAAAAAGGGTAAGTATGTTTTGTGCATCTCCACTTGCCTCGGTGTCCCTGACATTTCTAGAATGTAATGCTCATGTGCATGTGTTCCTGGGCTGACAGTAAGTTGGTGATGAAACTGGCTGCAAGCCTACATCAGCTTAGATATTTGGCTGCATTTTGTATTTGACTCTCTAGGAAATTGAAAAGTTCTAGTTGACCTGCACTCCTAGTGCCCCTGCTTCACTGCTAGGGTTCTCTGTGGCTTCTAGTTGTTCACATTTAGCTGTTGTTTACCTTGGAAGATAAAATATTTGCAGATTGCTTATGAAACCTTTGTTCATTTAAAAAAAGATTCCTGGTAAGTGTGACCAGAGCTGAAAGGACATCCTGACCTTCTCATTTATTTAAATAAAAATATATATTCCAAATATGGGGATTCTCTGCAACATGTTCAATGTGCTTTGGGGTGCATTGGAATATAACAAGGATTTAGCTGCCCTAATCTCCTGTTTAGAGGGGTGGCTGTAAACCAACTCTGAGAGAATTAACACCATTAAGATGTGTGATGCTGACTCTACTTTTTAATTGGGCCACTATCAGTTAGATAGGAGTTTCAATCAGGTGCCAGGTCAGCACAACCTGGGCAAAATCAGCCGAATCTGTGGTAGGGCCAAACACCAGTGGCTAGCTGTGACTCAGAGAATTAAGTAATGTTTGTAATAAATTTATTCTAAATGACCTAGTAAAATAGGTTTGCCAGGATGAGGGGAGACTCAGCAAAGGGCTTATATGAGAAAAATCAGTGAGATGCCAAGATCATGGAATCATTATGGTTGGAAAAGCCTTTTAGGAACATCAAGTCCAACTACTAACACCACCAAGCCTATCACTAATCTAAACCATATCCCTCAGCATCTCATCTATGTGTCTTTTAAATATCTCTAGGGATGGGGAATCCACCATGTCCCTGGGCAGCCTGTTCCAATGCTTAATAACCCTCTCAGTGAAAAAAAATTTTCCTAATGCTCAACCTAAACCTCCCCTGGAATAGCTTGAGCCCATTTCCTCTTGTCCTATCATTCATTACTGGGAAGAAGAGGTATGACTTGATTTCCATTTTTGCATGATTGCAAAAAGGGAAGTGTTTACATAAACTGATAAAAAACTTGAGAATTCAGCAGAATGCAGCCACGTGTTCCTGAGCTTTCTTCCATAAAAGTCTCACCATGTCTGGCAGAGCCCTATTCACCTTCACTATGAGGGGAATCATACTTGCACTAACCCTCACCCTTGTAGGTAAGCCTATCTAGCCCTTCTTCATCTCTCTCTCCCCAAATTTCCTTATGTTCAGTGGCAACAGTTGGTTCTAGACTGTGTTACTCATCTGATTTTCTTCCCATCTCTTTTTGCAGGTAGCCAGAAATTCGACATTGGTAAGTGAATTTCCTTTTATAACCTTGTGTTGGTGACTTTGTTGTGATTTCACTTTACTGGAATGTGCTTGCAAAAATTGTGAGAATGGCTATTGTTCCCCACAGACCCTGGATTCAGTAGCAAAAAGAGCTACTTGTACGGCTATGAAGGATGGGTTTTGAGTGGGCTTCAAGAAAAAAATTTAACCAAAACTGGTGTGCGCTTGATCGGCAAATTGGAGATCAGTGGGCTGACAGATAACACTTACCTCCTCAAGGTACCGCATCTTCTTATAAATGTACCATGTAATAATGAACTAGAAATCACAGTCACAATTGCATCTGGCTAATCTGGGGTTTAGGAAAGCTGTAGGAAGTGCAACTGGAGACTTAGCTCTATAGATGTCAGTGAATGATCTGCAAGCTAAAGTTTCAGATGTGACAAGTGATTTGACATCCAGTTGCTTACCAGTATTTGTTGTGGAAGTTGTTCATGGTAGGTGTTCCTCGAGATTTTGTGTTGGAAAAAATCAGGAGTTGTGTTAGAAAATGGTTATTTCTAACCCAAGGCACCCAAGCCTGCTCTGTGTTTAAGATTTGATTGTAGTCTCAACACATATTTCCAACTTCTGTGGGAAGCCAGGGCTTGGGTATGTAAAATCATTTTCAAGTGGACAGCAAATGAATGTAGACTTAGAGTAAGGAAAGCTAAATATCAAAAGTGATAAGTGATAAAAGAAAGATTAAAAAATGAAAGGCAGCAGGAAGGAGCATATGATAACATTTGGTGCTTGAATAATGTGGTAAAAGGTCTGTATGTTTGAAATCACCCCTCTGTTGACATCAACAGAGACAGGACTTGATCTATCCGAAAGAAGCGTGTTTCATAGAATCATAGAATGGTAGGGCTTGGAAAGGACCATTCAGAAAAATACTTTTATTAGTCTGTTTAATTTAGTTACAAATCAGAACTTCTTTTTTGGAAGTGCCTCAAAAATTGACAGAGCAACAGAGCTCTCAGTGGTTGTAGTCGAGTTTTAGATATTTCCATTACTGAGGGCAAGATATAAAACTTATGGGCTAGAAATTGCATTTTGCACTATAGTTGCTTCGTGCTGATACACCAGGCTGTGCTTCGAGGCACCTAACCTGGCAGTAACTTTGCCCAAGTTCCTGAAATTGCTTCTGATTTATGTTGTGTCTCAGTCTGGAAGGAAAAAAAAAAAGGTTTATAAATACATCTTTCATGACTAAAAAAAAAAAAAGGGTTGATTTAAGCAATGCAAAAATAGGAATTAAATATAGCAATTAGTTTAGTAAAAACCAGCAATTTGGAAGAGGATCAGTTAAAATGAAACATTCTGAAGCTTTTGGGTTTTTTTACATTTAGAATGAGATAAACTTTTCAAATGCTGAATTTTACCTAAAGCTGAATATTTCTTTTAAAGCTGAAAAAATAAGGAGAGTTTTATATGCATTTTTAAATTACTTTTGGAATCAGCCTTTCTCCCTATAGAGTTAATACAAGTAGAATGTTTCACATGTCCCTGGGAGGTAATAGTGAGACATTAACTGCTTCTGTGAGATGAAATAACACTGCTGAGCCCAGACTTTGTACCGATTTTACAATAGTGTAAGCAAGAGACAAAAGAATAAACTGCTGTATGAATTCGTAAGCCTACATTTGTAAAGAAAGAGTAAATAGCTAGTGGTTATGTTAGTTTCTTCTAATCTGTCTGCATATTTAGTACCAAAGTGATTTTATTCACATAAGTATCTTTTCTTCATTTCCTCCCAGGTCCGCTCTCCACAGTTTGAGGAATACAATGGCATCTGGCCCAGAGACTCATTTACTCGATCTTCCAAAATCACCCAAATTGTTTCTTCGTGTTTTTCCCGGCCTTTCAAGTTTGAATACAGCAGTGGGCGGGTTGGAGACATTTATGGCCCGGAAGACTGCACTGAGACATGTATTAACATAGTGAGAGGAATGCTGAACATGCTGCAGATAACCATTAAAAAGGCACAGAATGTGTATGAGTTGCAAGAGGTTTGTGTTTTTCCTTTCTAAAAATACTTTTAGGAAAGGATATGTTCTCTTTAGGTGCCCTTTCTTCAAGTTTATTTTTATTTGCATCTACTTTTGAATGTTCATCATCAAAAAAAGATGCTTTTCATTCACATAGAAGAAAATGTATGCATAGGTGTGGAACAAATTATCTGAGCTGGATTCTTTTAAAGATATCTGTCTTTAAGATTTAACATGCAGGCCTTTGAAGAAAAAATGATTTTGCTTTGAATGTATTTGTTATGTGACTTCCCTGATTTAGCTCCTCCATCCAGTCTGTTGATTCACTGTTGACATTAATTAATTGATTACTTTTTAGTTTAAATTCCATCTCCTGAATATTGTTCCCATGTCTCTGTCTTAGCTCAATAGGATTGTGTGTAATAGTGTCAGGTTTCAAAACATAATGAAGAGTGTTCAGTAGGTCCTTACCCTCATATTGCTCCTTCAGAATCTTTATTCAATAAAACTTCTCCTCATGCAGTTGAAATCCTGATGTAACTGAGAAATTTCATTACCTGTATTGATCTGCCAGGCTGGAATTGGAGGTGTTTGCCATACGAGGTACGTCATCCAGGAAGACAGGAAGAACAGCCGAGTCTCTGTTACCAAAACTGTAGACCAGAATAATTGCCAGGAAAAAGCGAAGAAGAGCGTTGGAATGGCTTACGTCTATCCTTGTCCTGCTGATGTGATGGTATGTGAGGTGCAAAAAGTTCTTTCAGATTTCAAGCTGGTCTGTTCCTTTTCACTTTTTGGGTCCCTCTGTTCTCCTCCAGAAAGGACAGCTCGTAAAAGGGACCGCAGCTTTCTCCTACAAACTGAAGCAGTCAGATGGTGGTACCCTGATCACAGAAGTGGTGTCACAGCAGGTGTATGAGATCTCTCCGCTCAGTGAACCTACTGGTGTTGCTGTCACAGAAGCAGGGTAGGTGGAATATGGGCTTGCTTCATAAAGTGAGAATAAATATAGATTCCAGCAGTCCTTTTCACCCCCTCAATTGAAGTAAAATGAGAATTGAACTCCACAGCTGCTGAGTAAAGCTGCAAGTACACATATTTGGGGTCGCCACACCCTAGTAAACTCAATCACGTGGAAGAAAGGAGAAAAGCTCTCCTGTTTGGTGATACTGTACAAGTGCAGCCTTTACTACTCTGATTGTCCTGGAAAAAAAAGCTAATTTATAGTCACAGGGGGAAGATGGTGCATGTAGAGATAAGATCATTGATTATACTGGGTTGGTAGCTCTTATTCCAGAGACAGCAGTTTAGCCCGTCTTCAGAAATGTTTTCACTCTAGATATCCCTGATGTTATTCTGTTCCAATGGGAAGGCTTTATCCATCAGCAAACGATAAGATTTTACTGGAATAACAGAAATTATTAAAGAGTAAAATTGAGACCGTCACAATATCACCAAAGCAACAAACAGTCAGGGCAGATGCAGGAAGAAAGTTAATCCTTCCTTCTGTGACACTTGTCTCTTGACAGACAACAGCTCACCTTGCTTGAAGTGCGAAGTGAACGGGGCAGCTCCTCAGATGTTCCCTTGCAGAGCTACGGGGGCCTTCGCTACCGCTTCCCAGAAGTGTTGCCACAGATGCCTCTGCAGCTCATCAAGACAAAAAACCCCGAGCAAAGGGTAAAGTTCTTTTTAGGTCTTCATATTGCTTTCCTAGTAAAAAAAAGTGAATAAAGTAGTGATGATCATAAATTCCAAAGGATTTAACTGTGTATGCCTCCTCTTTCTTCTGTTTACAGATAGGAGAAACACTGCAACACATAGTCTCTAATAACCAACAAGATTTCCACGATGACGTTCCATACAGATTCCTGGAGCTTGTCCAGCTGTGCCGGATAGCGAGCACTGATACTCTTGAGTCCCTCTGGAGACAATTTTCAGATAAACCCCGCTACAGGTATTTCATTGCATCGACTTATGAGAAGTATTTTTTCTGGTTTTGGAGAATTGAGAGGTAAAACTAAGGCTTTTTTGTTACCTGCTTGCAGGCGATGGCTGTTGAGTGCAGTTTCTGCAACAGGCACCACGGAAGCGCTCAATTTCATTAAGACCAGAATTTACAATGATGACCTGAACTACATTCAGACTCTTCTGAGTGTCTCTTTCGCTCTCCATTTAGCGAAAGCTGATGAACACACTGTTTCAGTAGCAGCAGTGAGTAAATCTGCGTGACTTTTTCTTATCTGATAACAAAAGGAATGATAATTGACGACAACCTTTGATTATTAAGTACATTAGAGACTCAGTTCTCCTGTCCTGTTCACCAAGATTGTGCAAATACTGAACCATGAATTTCTTTTGGTATTACATATGAGAGGTGTGTTCAGTCCTGTGACTACACGGACATAAAAGCCTTTCTCCCATAAGAGAATAATTCCTGTTTTAGTTTGCTGGCATCACGTGCCATGCCTTCCACAAAGCTTATTCCACTTCAGTCTCTTCTGACACAAACTGTGATTTTTGTGTTATGTCATTTGAATAGCTCTTTTAATTGAAAACTGTTCCTATGAACTGGAAAGTGCTGCAAGTGAAAACGTTAGTGCAAACGTCAAATATTTTGACACTGTAATGAAACATTTCTTTTGAATGGGAATTTTGTGATCTCTAGTCAATATTCTTCTGAAGTAAGACAAAAGGATATGATGGAGAATAGACATTTAATATAGTTGAGTTGCACATTGTTCTGAGGATATTTCATTTCTAGATTGATTTTTACCCATAGTCTTTGTACTTTCAGTGTCACGCTCAGCTGAGGAAAATCAAAATGCTGTACACTTTTATATATGGAAGCTAGTGAGGAATTAAGCTCCTAAGTGAAGCTCGCAAATCAAATGTCTACAATCTGATTTAATTTGTGTAGATGTGAACAGTAATTATCCCCTCAGATAAGCTTGTTCTCTGGAAGTTGTGGGAAGCACTGTATTAAATGCCAAATGATTTCTTTTTCCCTTTTGTTTCCCCACAGGATTTAATAACCAGTTCTCGAATCCAGAAAAGTCCCATGATTCAGCAAGTTGCCTTCTTGGGATACAGTTCTATGGTCAATAGATACTGTTCTCAGACCTCAGCTTGTTCTAAAGAAGCTCTTCAGGTGGGCAGCTTTTTGTCAGGTTGTTTCTGAGCAGCTTAGTAACGTTCATTACGTTAGCTTAATTCTATTAAGATACAATATGAAAATGTCAGTTTTGGACTTAAAAATACACATTTCATAGTTCTCCAGAAGAAAAAAAAAAAAGGCCCTGAATAATTTTATTAATGTAGATAGTTGCTTCATCATTGAAAACATAGTTTTCATATTGTCAGGTGTTTAAGAAGCCATCACTAAGTGATTTTATTAAAAGCAGTTTCTTTACTGTGCTAGGCTTTTCAGTGGGTATGGGGAATACTGTGGACAATCTATACATTAAGAGCCTGAACTGTGCTTTGTCTATAGCCCATCCATGACCTGGCAGATGAAGCAATCAGCAAGGGCCGTGAAGACAAAATGAAATTAGCTCTGAAGTGCATTGGCAACATTGGAGAACCAGCCAGCATCAAACGTGTCACCAAATTCCTTCCCATATCTTCAACCAGTGCTTCTGATATCCCCATCCACATTCAGATTGATGCCATAATGGCCTTGAGAAAAATAGCTGCGAAGGACCCCAAAACAGTAAGTAGGATCTGTTAGGGATTTCTTTACTTAACAAAATAGAGAATCTATATAGTACAAGGGTAATTGATGGTATCTGTGGTAGTGTGTGCATTTAGCATGTATATAAAAAAAATGTTATTCTTAAGAAAACATAATATAGTTTTATATTTCAAATGATGTTTTCTACTAGCCTGTAATAATTACTAGTCAGTAGGAAGCTTCCAGAAGGATATCAGCAGCATTGTTTTAGTCATCTGTCAGCTGTCATAACCAATAAAATCCTGTATTACTTATATATGGTGCAAATTTAGCCACCTAAAGGTCAGACATGTAATTTAAACTGCCTCAACAGTGAGGAGGAGATAGAATCTTTCTACTGTCCTCCTAGGCCAAATGGTGACACTGCTCTGCCTCTTTTAAACCTTTTCCTTAAGGTTGGATGGGTCACCACTGATATCCAGCTGTGATCGCTGGTGTGGTGAGTGTAGGAAAGACTCCTGACTTCCAGATGGTTTAGTTGTAAGAGTTATATGAGACAGCATCCACTCAGACTGTCTTCGGTGAGCTGCTGAAGCTCTCCTTTTAAAAGTTGTCTAAAATAGTGCAGCACACTCAGTGAGTACAGTTACTCCAAATAATTAATCTTTCTTATCATCTACAATTGTTTCTTCTGAAGTTATCCACCCGTCTTTCAATGCCAGTAATGCAAAAAGGTATGTTGATGGGATTTTTTTGGAGTGTGGTGAGTAGACTCAGAACATTGATACGTGGACATTTATTGCAGATTTAGTGCCAACCCTTTTCCATAGGACTGTTCCTCCACGGCCCCTACATTTATCTTAATAAAATGATGTGGAATCATACAATAAAAAAAGATCAGGAAACCTTTCTGCAGGGATAATCACTTCCTCTCCATATTTCTTTCAGATTACAGTGTATCCAGTCTGAAAAAAAAAAAAAAAGTCTCAATTGTTGCTAATTCCAGACACTGTCTCCTCTCTGCAGGTGCAGGGATATCTCATCCAGATCCTTGCAGACCAGTCGCTTCCCCCTGAAGTGCGAATGATGGCATGTGCTGTTATCTTTGAGACAAGGCCTGCTCTTGCTTTAATAACCACCATAGCTAACGTGGCAATGAAGGACAGAAACTTGCAGGTGGCCAGTTTTGTGTATTCCCACATGAAAGCCTTGTCGAAGAGCAGGTTGCCGTACATGTACAACATGTGAGTAGAGACAGGAACAAAGCAGGTGACGTTCTGCAAATAATAAGTTCTGTTACATTCTTGTTAGTGAGCACTGCATGTGCTGACAAACTGGGTTCAGTTCCTGTTCTGATGGGGTGCAACTTATTTCTGGATATTACTACCTTTCTCATTTTGTTTAGATCTTCAGCTTGCAATATCGCCCTGAAGCTGATGGCCCCCAAACTGGACTGGCTGAGCTACCGGTACAGCAAGGTCGTGCATGTCGGGACTTACTCTGGTGAGTAGAAGCTTTTCGGTGACCAGGACACTTTCACTTCAGAAATCCATTCCTAAGAGAAATCTGAAGAAATATGGCATTCTGCATTTCAATAAGAAATAGAAATAAATGTGACAGTCACATCTTTAAAAGTGCATGAGTGATCTTTTATTAATTTGGGCCTAAGCAGTTGAAGTTTCCGTAATGATATATCCTAAAGTTGGCAACTGTCAGCGATGTAGAGCAACGATCTTGAATGATAAGCAGAATGGTTAGAAAACATATATGTGTCTTTTGTTTACTTCTGCCATAGATGCCTATAAAGTTGGTGCTGCTGCAGATGTCTTTGTTATGAACAGCCCAGGAACGATGTTTCCATCAGCAGTGATTTCCAAGCTGATGGCACTTTCTGCAGGCTCAGTGGCTGATTTGGTGGAGGTAAATATTTACCTAAAGCAGTAAAAAGAAAGAAAATTAAAATTAGAATTGATCTCAAAGTGTTTTCTTTGTCTTTGTTTCAAACTGCTTCTTCTCATGCTGTTTTGGTAGGTTGGTGTCCGTGTGGAAGGCCTCACAGACGTCATCATGAAACAAAATATCCCATTTGCTGAATATCCCACGTACAAAAAGATAAAGGAAATTGGAAAAACGGTAGGTATTTTCAGTAATGCAACGTGTGGGTAATATGAGGGGCTATTTAGTGAGGCTTCTTGAACTAGTTAAGTCTTGTCTCAGAAGGTAAACTACTCACCTAAAAGTCAGCTGAAGTATTTTTGTGAAAAAGAGCTCTATAGTGGGACTGCAGAGGACATCACTCCTGCAATGGTTGAGAAAGCTATTGCAAATCCTCACTCTGGCCCTGCCTTCTCCTCACTTCATGTATGGCTGCAGAAAGGAGCACAGGAGGAGAGGGGTTGGTGAACAATGCAGCATGGCATGTGTCTCATGCCTGGCAAGCTTACTTCTTCTTCCCTTCTACTTCACTTCTCTATAAGAATATACCTTTGTCTTCAAGAGAAAAGGCAATTTGTTTCTGTGCTTTTAAATTAGGTTTATTGGTACCAATGGCCCAGACTCTTTGTGTACATGTTATTGCACCAGAATGCAAACACTGACTTTTCATGGGCATCTCAACAGCAGGGAGTAAGTCTGAAGCAGTGACACTGTGCTATTTACAAAGCAGCAAAGACACACCAGCAGCACTAGAAAAATGCAGCATGGTCAGTGATGGGTTTGATTGCTTTGCCGAATCATCAGTTGTAAACTGTTGCATTAATGAATTCTACTTGTTTCTTTGTGTTCCCTAGCTGCTGGGATGGAAGGAGCTGCCAACAGAAACCCCCTTGATATCAGTCTACTTGAAAATATTTGGCCAAGAGCTGGGCTACATCAACGTCAATAAGGAAGTCTTGGAACAGGTTACGAAGGTACCAGGGACACCTACTTTTCTTTGCAAAGTTTGACACCATTGTACTTTTATATCCCAACCTTTTGGATCGCTATTTTACCATAGGCTGTGACGGAGCCTGCTGACAGGAACACAGTGATCAAGAGGATCGCCAGCCAGATCCGCAGTGGCATCTCAGGGCAGTGGACGCAGCCACTGTGGATGGGAGAGCTGCGGCACATCATCCCAACCTGCACTGGGCTGCCGCTTGAGTACAGCGCGTACACCACGGCTCTGGCACGGGCTGCAGCTCAAGGTGAGTCGGGGAGCACAAGGTCATCCCTGTCCAGCTCCAGCCAGGAGATGAGAGAGATGGGCTAAGAGGGACTGGAGAAAGAAGGGGAAAAATAGGAAGTTTGAAAAAGAACCAATTTTTGTAGTGGAAGGGAGGTAGTAAAGATGCTTGAAGAGCAGAAGCTGGACGCAGCTGACTTCTGTCTCATCTTTGAATGAGTTGAAGACAGAGGTGAGAATCTGGGAAACCAGAGAGAGAAAGGTCAGAGCATTTGATGGTGGGCTTGACAGTGTTAGGTTACTGGTTGGACTGATTGTTTTGTCATTTACAGTTGATGGAAAGGTTACCCCCCCTTTAACTGGAGACTTTAGACCTTCCCAGTTGCTTGAATCCACGGTGCAGATTCGGTCAGACATAAACCCAAGGTATGGCAGCTTTCTAAGGCTTTACAGATGATGGAAGGCTTTATTTTAATGAAAAAGCACATGTTAAAAGCCACTTCACTCTGTTACAGCTTTTACGTGTATACAGTCGCAACAATGGGTGTCAACACAGAGTACTTTCAACACGCTGTTGAAATTCAAGGCAAGGTCCTGACAAGAGTGCCAGTGAAGTTTGATGCCAAGATAGACGTTAAACAGAAAAATATTAAGATTGAAACAAACCCATGCCGTGAGGAAACTGAGATAGTGGTTGGAAGGTACAGTAGCTTTACTTCGGAACACTTCGTGTGAATTGCAGAATATTTCTAGAGTGAATGTTCAATGTGTAGCAGAACCTTGGGATAAAAAGCAAGGGAAGCAAATAGGGGAGTTAAGTCAAAAGCTACCATTTTTTTTAGGAGCATAGTTTTTATCTTAATTCTTTGTTGTGCTTTAAAGTTTTATTTCTTTATTATTTTATTGTCTTTTAGGGTTTGTACTTTTTCTGTTTAAATTATTGCCTTTCATGATTTGGAAATTTGTTTAAATTTATCCAGATTTTTGAAAACTTTTTTTGGTATAAAGAACTAATATTTTTCATGAACTCTTATTTCTCTTTAATAATATTTATACCTGTAGTTGCATCTGCAATCTCTATGTTCAAACAGCATATCTCATTGCTATCGCACAATACTGACAGGAATTTATTTCATTTAATCCACACAAAAGGGGTCAGAATAATTCACCTTTTTTTTTCTTTTTCTTTTTTTTTGGCGTATCTCAATAGCCATAAGGCTTTTGCTGTATCAAGAAATATAGGAGAAGTAGGTGTTGAAAAGAAGACCTCAATTCTCCCAGGAGATGCTTCATCAAATATTGCAGAAGAGCCATTCAAATCAGCAGAGAAAGCTTCTGGCGAAGGCTTTGCAACGGTAACCTAACCCCCTTTGCTTATGTAGTAATACTTGCCCTCCCCATGATGCATGTCTTGCCTGTGATACACTCCAAGTGGTATTCACATAATCATCTCCAATGCAGCAAGGAGCTGACAGCGTGCCAAGGAAACAGACTTATAGGTCACAAGAAGATCTTCGCCGTGGCTCAGAAAGAAAAACTCGGAAACAAGATGTTTGTGTCAAACTGCATCGTGTTGGTTGTCAGATCTGCTTTTCCAGAAGGTCACGAGATGCCAGTTTCATAAAAAATACATATTTGCACAGACTAATTGGAGATCGTGAAGCCAAAATAACCTTGAAGCCAGGTACAATATTGAGCACAAGCTTTGTCATCTTAGGTCTGTCAGAGCTATTTGAGGCAGTGTAATCTTCTAACATGTGCCATTGGTGTATAGTTCAAACAGATGCTGATGTTGACAAAATTCAACTGGAGATTCAAGTAGGATCCAGAGCAGCTTCCAAAATAATTCATGTGGTAAACTCAGAGCCTGAGGAAGATGATGAGCCCTCTCCGGATGAGGATGTTCAAGCTAAGCTGAAGAAGATTCTAGGCATTAGAGATGTGTTCAAGGTAAGAAATTGTGAGCATCAGAGAGGGAAATATTTCGTTATAAGTGAAGCCAAGAATTTGAATTTCAGTCTGGAAAGCAAGAACAGAGCTAGTTTGAAAGGTGCCAGTGCCAGTGATTTATCCTCTGGGGTGCATGCAGCTGGGGCGGGTCCTCCATGCTGGGCTAGATTTCAGCTGGGCAAAGGGTATCTAAGGCAGTTCTGCAGTGAGTGAGGCAGGGAAGTTGTTACTGAAGGGGCTGGTGTAAGCAGCCTGTCTGATAGCCAGAGAAGTTCTACTTTTTAAATATAGAACCAGACATATTCCCTCTATTGCACTTCTCTTTGAACCGTTTTACAGGACTCAAATAAAACACGACACAGCAAGAAACAGCCTTCTAAGAAAGAAACCACTATGCTAACAGAGCCTGGGACAGACCCTGATACAAAAAACCCCTCTGTCTCATCTTCTGTCTCCTCTTCTGCCTCATCATCTGCTGCTTCTGGTCACAAAAAAGCTGTGGCTGAAGATGAGAATGATCAAATAAAGGAAGCAAGAAACAAAGATGCAAGTAGCGAGAGCAGCAGCGAGAGCAGCAACAGCAAGAGCAGCAGCAAAAGTAGCAGCAGAAACAGAAGCAAGAGTAGCAGTAGCAGCAAGAGTAGCAGTAGCAGCAGAAGCAAAGGTTCTGATCACAAAAAAGCAGTGGCTGAAGATGAGAATGGTCAAATAAAGGAAGCGAGAAACAAAGATGCAAGTAGCGAGAGCAACAGCAGGGAGAGCAGCAACAGCAAGAGCAGCAGCAGCAAAAGTAGCAGCAGAAACAGAAGCAAGAGTAGCAGGGTTGGAAGTAGCAAAGGTAGCAGTAGTAGTCACCACAGCCATGGGCATCACTCAAGACATGTGAATGGCAGCAGTAGCAGTGGCAGCAGCAGGAGTAGCATTGGCAGGAGCAGGAGTGGCGTCAGCAGCAGCAGGAGTAGCATCGGCAGCAGCAGGAGTGGCGACAGCAGCAGTGAGAGTAGCATCGACAGCAGCAGGAGTAGCAGCAGCAGGAGTGATGTCAGCAGCAGCAGGAGTAGCATCAGCAACAGGGGTAGAAGCAGGGGTAGGAGCAGCAGCAGTAGTAGCAGCAACAGCAGGGGTAGAAGCAGGGATAGGAGCAGCAGCAGCAAGTCTTCGAGTCACCATAGCCATGGGCATCATTCAAGACATCTGGAAGATGGCAGCAGCAGCAGCAGCAGCAGCAGCAGCAGCAGCATATTTTCCAAAATATGGGTAACTGTCAGTAACTTGGCTGATGCTACTAATATTTGTGAATCACATTCCTGACAGCAGCTGGCTTTGCATCATCAATCAGGAAATTAAGAGCTGACACAGTAAAGTTTAGCAACATAAAGTTGCAAAATTTATTCTGCAATCCTTGGTTCAGATGTCTGCTTCAAAGCATCTCAAAAGTTTCCACAAGTTTGTTGAAACTTTTACTTTAGGTGGGGAACTGTTTTTTTTTTCTGCCAAAAAAAAATGGGGTTTGTCTTAATTTTGCAGTAGGAGCACTAACACTTTATATAAATTGCTTTAGGCCTTGCATTGCGTGCTTGTGACTAAACATATGGAACTATATATAATAGAGCTATATATAATATATAACTATATATAATTAGTGAAATCATTACTTAATTCCCAGTGTAATTCAATGTAATTGCAGAATTTCTTTTCTTGTAAGATTTTTGATCTTCTTGTTTTTATCATTTTCAAAGGAAGATGATGAGATTTATCATTATCGCTTTAAATCAGCGCACAGGCAAGAGGTGAGTCTTTCCTCAGTAAATTAAGTATGGAACCTGTTATGAGTTATAAGGAAACCTGACAGGAAACTTGTTGTCCTTGTTGAGGGAAATTACAGTACTGATAATGTTTAGAACAACCATGGTGGTTCTTCTAAGATGCATAGACAGAGAGCTATGTTCTCCTTGGTATTCTGCACATGATGCCATTTGTGACTCTGCAAAGCACATGCAAAGCTCTGCCTAAGCATTACAAGGGACTGGGGATGCACACTTTGGAGGAACAACCAAGGAGAGGAACCACCAAGAGCTTGAGTCATTTTGACTGGCTTTAATCACTCAATTTCTCAGGTTGCAGTCTCTGTTGATACACACATTTGCTGTTGACAAATGCAGGGAGATACCTTATTTTATGGTACTTTAGTTGAGCAGAAGATTCTTACTAGGGCATGAGCCAGCTAGGAGCAGTGTGCTTGGTATCTGTGTTCCTCAAAATGTAAAAAGTTCAGCTGTGTATGTCTGTTCAGTTGGTCCTTTCCATTCAGTTGGTCTGTTCAGTGTGTCCTCCAGTTGATTAGACCCTTCCAGAAATAAAATGGATCAGTTCTGGTCTTTCAGCCTGAATCGAGAGGCTGGCTGAATTTCAGTTGCTCTGCTCTGTTGTTTTTTTCACACAGGGAATTCTCATATAGACCCCTTCTGAGGGGTCAGATACATTTGAGCAAACAAGATTTTTCAGAGCTAGATCACATATATTAAGCAGGCCAAAGCATGTTGCAAGTCATTGAGCTGCTCAGGGTTGGAACACAAATTTATCAAGGCCAAATGCCACGACACAGAATATTCTGCAGCACTGCCCAGTGCAATTTCTTCAAGCGTGCTTTTGAGTTACCCTTTTGAGCATGATATGTTTTCTTCTTGCAGTTCCCAGAAAGGAAAATCCCGTCTGACAGAACTAGCAGCTCGTACTCCTCTACCAGATCCAGTCGTTCCTCATCTCAAGATGCTTTCTGGGTTAGTTGCATCATTTTTAGGGTTTTATTGACAGCTTGGAAGAATAGCAGAGCAGCCCTGCACTTGCAGTAATTGTACAGCTAGAATAATGAGAAGCCTCTCAGGTCAAGGGTGAGACAGGCACCGCAGTTCCCACACATGCTTTCCTCTGCAGCGAGGTGAAGATCCTTCTTACCTGCACCATAACCCTTCCCTCATGGCAATCCCACTGACCAGATGACTGCAGAGGCTGATCTTGTGACCCCTGCAACCGGGAGGGATGATGAGGTGCTGCAGAGCCACTGCAAGGGTGTTGGTGGTGGAGGCTGAGGCTTAGAGGAGCCTCAGCAGAAGGCATGCTCCAGAGGTGACATGTGGCACCTTGACTCACCACCACCAACCCAGGCTTGCTCCCTGGGGCAAGGGAGGGAGGGAAGGAATCACAGGTCATAGTGCTCCTAAGGCCCTGCTGTCAAGGGGGAAGGTTCTTACTGTTGAAGGCAATGTATTTCGTGGGGTGCATTTTGTGCTAGGGATCTGTGCAAACACAAAACCTGCCTGCCTCACAGAACATGCAGCTGAAGTGAGAGGTGAAAGCCAATAGACCAACCAAACAGATAAACAGGAGGATACCAGCTGTGGGATGCTATTGTTGTGAGAATGAGTGATGAGTACAACACACAGCTGACATTGTTAGCCAAATTAAACCACTTTCATTCACAGGCAAGTAAATAAGCATTAACGATAGGGCCCAAATCATATAGTCATCACTGTATCCTAAGGACATTAATATCTTCATGATATCAGCTGTAGCATGAAGAAATGGCACAAATTTTTACTCATATAAAATACAGTGATTAAATCTACCTGTGCATGCAGAGGCACATTACAGACAAATGCATAGGCTTGTGTGTATGTGTCGTACATATGTTGGTATGTATTTGCAGTTCAGTTGCTTATTTTTCATATATTCATCTAGATCTTGCATCTGAAATGTTCCACAGTAACTCTTTTATAATTATGCTCTTGGCATACTTTCTCCTACTTCTTCATAGCCTAAATTTTTGGGAGACGTTAAAGCACCAGAATTAGCTGTTTTTCTTCATGGCATTCGTGACAATAAGAAGATAGGAGGCCTCCAACTCGTGGTATATGCTGATGTCGACTCCGTCAAGCCCCGGATACAGGTGTTTGTGTCGAACCTTACAGATTCAAGCAAGTGGAAGCTCTGTGCTGATGCTTCAGTCCTCAATGCTCACAAGGCAGCAGTAAGGCTAAAAACCAGTTATATCCATCTATATGCAACACAGGAAAACCATGTTCAACACACTGAAAAGTGAACCACTTGTCTCTCCCTTACAGGCTTACTTGAAATGGGGCCGGAATTGCCAGGACTACAAGGTTTCTTCTGAGCTGGTGACCGGGCGGTTCGCTGGCCACCCTGCTGTGCAAGTGAAACTGGAGTGGCCTAAAGTTCCTTCAAGTGTGAGATCCGCAGCAGAATGGTGAGGTTTTAGTCTTTAGGGACACTCACTCATTATACCATTCAACTGGGAAAAATCAGCATCCATCCCATGAGGTTCTGATGGTTGAAATACTGGCTGTTGTTTTATTCTTGATCCGAGTACTGCCTTTGGATATGAAAGCTGTGTGGGAAATCATAGCCATCCTATTGTAATCTACAGTAATTATTTACACTGCATATAATGACTGAAAACTGAGAAATAGTTCCTTCCTTTCACTGGACACTCAACCAGTGAGGCAGGGTGTAGTCATGGAGACCTATCCAGTGATCCTGAATACTCTACGCTACTTAAATACAGATGTGAGGCAACTTGGTTGGGTTATGTATGGCTTTTCACTTCTTTATTTCACCAGATCTCTCTGATTGATTTTATTTTTTTTTAAGGTTTTACAAGTTTATCCCTGGGGCTGCATATATGTTGGGATTCTCTGAAAGAAGAGACAACAATCCATCTCGGCAAGCCAAGATGATCGTGGCTCTAACTTCTCCAAGGACATGTGATGTTGTTATCAAGCTTCCTGATGTAATTATGAACTATTATCACTCTTGTTTTCTTTTTCCCCAGTACAAAAGTGAGATTGTAGCATTTTAATTGCGGTGGGTGAATTCCAAGAAAGAAAAATTAAGTAAGATGGGTTTGGGTGCAAATGATGAAAACAACTTTTGTTTATTCTCACTCTTTTTATGTTACACCCAGAGTGATTTTGTTCATGGAAAAAGAGAGTGACATGGGTACTCGTAATGACCTGCATTTCCATCTATAGTAGCTCCATAGGTGTTCACATAATCAGCTTTGAAGGGAAATAATTTGTTCTCTCCCAGATATCTGAATGATGACCCAAACAATGAGAGACAATTGTAAGCAAAAGCAAAAAGTACATATACAGTGAATCAGAGGAGTTGTGTTCACATAACTTGTCAACCAAAGAAGGAGAAATTGAAATCAAATTCCAAATAGGAGAAGAAGCTGATCTCAGCTGTTTGCCATGAATACTTGGCCCAAGTGTCTTTTCAATGTGCTTTTGAATTCCTTTTCAGGTCATCCTCTATGAAAAAGCCATGAAGCTTCCACTATCACTCCCAGTAGGTCCGAGGATACCAGCTTCAGATCTGCAGCCTCCCATCTGGAATGTCTTTGCTGAAGGTCCCGCTGCAGTGATTGAGAATTGGAAAGGTCAGTGTCTAACTGAGTTCAGAAGCAGGATGTCCTGTCTGATGTCCCAGAACTATTTAAGAACCTTCTGATTTTTTCTGGGATTGTCTCCAGTTAGTTAGGAAATGTGCTATAGTTATGTGAGGGTGGTTCAACTAGGAGACAATATTGGATGTATAGTACAGAAATCATTAGCATTTCAGTAAGCAAGATACCAATTACCTGAATTGATAACATTTAAACTTCCTGGCAATTACTGTTTCGTTAGATGGAAGAGTGTATTTTCCATGCCTTTTTTACAATTAATGGGTGCTTAGGAGCCAAAAGCCCCTGTAACCTATGCAAAAATATCACATTGTGGAAAAAAGATAAAGCTAAAATAATATAGCACTAAAAATAAAATATGCCATTTAATGACTTTATTTTAGGGAAAAGCAAGTACTCACTGGTATTTTCTTTAACCAGCTCGCTGTGCAGTTTCTCAAAACAAGATCTCAACCTTTAATGGAGTTCAATTTAACTACACAATGCCATCAAACTGCTACCACATCTTGGCTCAGGATTGCAGCTCTGACCTTAAGTTCCTGGTGATGATGAGGAGTGCTGGAGAAGGTGTGAATACAAAAGCAATCAACATCAAGCTTGGCAGTCAGTAAGTAACTCCTACATGAGACCTATTACATTATCCACATTTAACATGAGATGAACTTAGTCCTGAGCTTTACTGCAATGGTTAGCAGCCCATGAATCATAGAATCACAAAATGGTAGGGTTGGAAGAGACCTTTAGAGATCATCTAGTCCAACCCCCCTGCAGAAGCAGGTTTACCTAGATCAGGTTGCACAGGAACGTGTCTAGGAGAGTTGAAGACCTTCAAGAAAGGAGACTCCATAACCCCTCTGGGCAGCCTGTGCCAGGGCTCCCTCACCTGAACAGTAAAATTGGTTTTTCTTATATTTAAATGGAACATTTTGTGTTCCAGCTTCATCCCATTATCCCTTGTCCTGTTGCTAGATACCATAGAAAAAAGGGATGCCCCAACCTCCTGACACCCACCATTTATATACTTATAAATATTGATGAGCACTCCCCTCAGTCTCCTCTTCTCCAGACTAAACAGTCCCAGTTCCCGCAGCCTTTCCTCATAAGGAAGATCCTTCAGTTCCCTCATCATCTTGGTGGCCCTGCTCTGGACTCTCTGCAGCAGTTCCCTGTCCCTCTTGAGCTGGGGAGCCCGGAATTGGACACAGGACTCCAGGGCAGAGTAGAGAGCAGCATTTCCCTTGACCTGCTGGCCAAACTCTTCTCGATGCATCCCAGGATGCCGTTGGCCTTCTTGGCCACAAGGGCACATGGGATTTCAGCATTTCCCTTATTTACTTTCCATGCATATTGAATGTGCTGCTGCTGAAGTTATCCTGTATCTTAGGTGAGAAGAACACCCCGATGTAATTGAAACAATTTAAATGAGCTTATGTTGTGACCAGTGATATTTAGTGAGCAGGAAAACTGTTATTTCTGTATGCATGTGAATATGACACAAACAGGGTCTGAATGTTTTTCTCTTTGACAGTGACATTGATGTGAATCCTGTTAGTGGACAGTTGAAACTGCTGATAGATGGGGTTGAAAGCCCCACAACAGATGTTTCATACATATCTTCTGGTAAGTGAGGCATTGTCTGTTGTTCCATTTTCATGTATGTTTTGGGAGAACAAGAAAAACAAAAATCTATCAATGAGATTTTTGTCAGTTTGTATTTGATTAGTACCTTTGCTTGTAAGGTTAATATCTAAGAATATGTATTTTACTCACATAGAAAGACTAATTAGAGTGTGAAACTCTTGAAGCGGCCAAACTAAACAAGATACAACTGACATGAAGATCCCTCCTTTTCATATATTGCAGCAGCTCCCACTGGAGTTTTCAACTTGCAAAGCGTTTCAGTTATAGTATAAAATCTTGCTTGATTAAAAGTTTTTGAAGTAGAGCTTTTCTACTTTTTTCTACTGACTGTAGAGCTATAGTGTGTGAATCAGGCCAAGCCTTGCTGAAATTGCTTTAGCATGTGCCAGTGCTGAGCTCTGTCCTGTTTGTTACATACTTGGGAAGTGACAATTGTGCTAGAAATGGCCCCAGTGACTGTCATGATGCTCTCTGTATTTCCTTACTCCAGTATGGTCTACTTAGGGTCTTGTATATCTGTACAACTATACAGATATTATAGACAGCTCTGTAATAATTCCCAGAAATAAATATGATTATGTTGACAACCCAAAGAAAAAGGAATGAATCTGTGACAACTGGAATTGTTAACCGACTTCTTACAAACACCTATTTTCTATGCATTCCCATTTCTACATTGTTTTGCTGTATGTTTTGTTTCTTGAATAGAAAAATTGAGAATTTTAAGGAAAAGAACATTTTAGAAACATAGGACTTACTTTGTTGTTTTTTTTTTTCTTGAAGAAACTGGACTGGGTTTGGTTTTGATTTTCCTTTGGTTTATTTTGTTTTCTTGTAGGTGCTCCTCTGTGGATCCACAGTGAAAAGCAAGGGCTTGTACTTGTTGCCCCAGCCTATGGCATTGATAAATTGTACTTTGATGGAAATACAGTCGAGGTATCATTTTTCCTCTTCATAAGCTTGGATGTGGAGAAATAGCCATAGAATTCCCTTAAATCTATATGCATGAGTACAATATACCGCATGTGTAAGGCCTAAAAAACCCAAAAGGTGACGCTACAGGATTGTGCAGTCCTGACCTTTATATCTGAGTGGAAGAAGTAGGAATCTTTCACTGTCAAAAATACCTTATTCTTGCAGTACAGGTGTGTGGGGGGAAATGGGCCTGTGAGTATATGCACACAGAGTCAGCAGTGTGTTTGCAAGGAAAGGGAGTGTTCAGCTCCTGTCCACTGTTCTTATAGCTGTATAATTCTTCAAATTAGCAAAAACTCAGACGTTCTTTTAAGATGAATGAATGCTTTTAAAGGCTGCACTAAAAGTAACGTGGAAAAGGAATGTTAGAAATCAGTAAACCATACCATACCCTGAAAACAGCCATCAGACAAGAGCTCCAGCATATTACTAGTCTAGACCATTAATAACTTAGCATACTAAACTGGCACAGTAGGTTTTAAACGCTGTAACAGAGATGCTGCAGCACCACAGGAGTTTGGCATCTGACTGACAGCCCCTTGTGAAATCTTACCAAAAAGATTTTAAATGTGTTTGAATTAACTTCTACTGGAAGGGACCTGCATTGCAAAACTTTAACTTGAAATGGTTTTGAATTTTTCTTTCTCAAAGATTCAAGTTGCTCTATGGATGGCAGGGAAAACGTGTGGTATATGTGGGAAATATGATGCTGAATGGGAACAGGAATACCGGATGCCCAATGGATATCTAGCCAAAGATGCAGCGAGCTTTGGGCATTCTTGGATTTTGGAAGAAAAGCCTTGTGCAGGAGGTATGCAAGCTCTAATATAATATTAATGCAGTTGTGAATATGTAGTGTCTGTTTTAAATTACAATGCATAAACATCTTAGAAATGAAAAGCACTTTTAAAGGATTCAGTATTAAGTTATAGATATTAAAGTTATGTATATACACACACATTCAATATGTATGTGTTATGTATGTTAGAGTTACTTGCCAGTTTAGGAAGAAAGAAGGAATTGCAAGTTAAACAAGCCAAAACACACAACCCAGGTGAAACTAAATAATCAAGCTCAAGTAAATTGTTTCAGTTTTAAAGTGTTTTAGAAGATGAGAAAAAGAAAAAAACATTAGAGGGGAAAAAAACAACACAGAATGCTTTGATTTAAGCACAACAGCATTTTCCAGGTGTCAATTTCTAGCATTTGACCCACAAAAAAAATCAGATAAGGATTAGTAATTACTAGTGTGCCTGACCACCTGATTTTTGAACAAGTGCAACCTGTCAAGTAAAATACTGAAGTGCATCAGCAGTTCCAAGGCCTTAATTACGTGGCTGAAATGTTAAAAAGCTGTATTTTAAGGGTTTCAGTAGATTGGGATCTTATGATGCTGTCAGCTGAGGTTATGATGCAACAGCATAATATAGTGCTGTGAGGAGAACAGGCACGTTGCCTTTGTAAAGAAGAACTTGACCTGGTGGGAAAGACTTCCTCAGTCCCTGGAGATGGCTTCTGTGCGTTTAGTTGTGTATTAACTGTTATACTTCTATGTCTTTGTCAAGAAATACTGAGCATCAAATGTGCTTTAGATCAATACAGAGGCCACACACATTATATTCTCATGGCTGGTAGCAACCACATACTATGTTTTCATTTAACATATAGTGGAAACGGCTGGAAGTTTAGTGATGAAGCTTATAATCAGGAATAAATTCTGATCCATGTAGCTTATCACACGTTGGTAACTGCTTGTCATGGGTATCCAATATGAGATCAATATTAAAGGCTGGTAACAATGTCTTTTGGTCTCTCTCTTCATCAATTCTGTGACTGTAAAACAGTGGTAATAGTCTAATTATTTAGTTGTTATTTTTCTTGGGTCAGAAATGCTTCCTTTATTTCCACTGCTGAGTATTCAACACTTTTGAACCTGGTTTTGCAACTATTCAGTAAGCCAGTTAACTTTGAAAATAGGTTTAGTAGAAAGTACATCAGACACTGTTTCTACATGCTCATGTGGGAATTAAACCAGTTGCATTTGAAATTATCTTCCTATAGCTCTGTATCTAAAGAGCTGATTTGAAAAGCTGATCAGCTGGTGATGACGCTTGACTTATCAAAATATACTTGTCATAGAGGAAAGTTGTTTGCAAATTGGCAGTGTTGGCAGATGGGTCCTTCTGGGGAGATGTGAAGATTTTGAATGTGAGCATGAAAGCTATTATCAGCAATGATTGTGTTGCAGCCTGCAAACTGCGACGCTCATTTGTGAAGCTTGAGAAGACAGTTCAGCTTGTGGGTGTAGAGTCCAAGTGCTATTCTACAGAGCCTGTGCTGCGCTGTGTGAAAGGATGCTCCGCCACCAAGACTACTCCAGTCACTGTTGGTTTCCATTGTCTCCCAGCTGGTAAGTCAACAGAAATCTTACTGAATAAGAGCTGCACAAAAGCCTAAATAAATTGTGCCTTGGTGCAGTCATTCACAGAATCACAGAATGATAGGGTTGGAAAGGACCTTTAGAGATCATCTAGTCCAACCTCCCTGCTAAAGTCCACCAAGACCAGGTCACATAGGAATGCTTCCAGGTGTGTTTTGAAGGACACTCCACACCCTCCC
>WBNH01005403.1:2567-24277 GCA_013401255.1 Urocolius indicus
ACACACCGACCCCACCGACACACCGACCCCACTGACACACCGACCCCACTCACACACCGGCCCCACTTGCACACCGACCCCACTGACACACCGGCCCTGCTTCCTCCGGTGCTGCTGAGCCAGAGGTGCTCCCGACTCCCATTGCCGGCCGTTGGGAACTCCCATCTGCTCCCAATGGAAGCCACAAGCCTTTCCTGCGAGGTCCCGCTCTGCCGAAGTCCGGCTCATCCCCTGCTGCAGCCGGGTCCATCCCAGGCGGTGGGGCACACACCTTCCCGAGAGCTGAGCCCCTCAGCTCAGTGAACCCTGCCAGCCTTTCAGTGAAGGACCAAGTACAGGTCAATAACCGTGGTAGACGTGCTCATCTCTATCTGGTTGCAAAAAGCACTCGCAAACGCCAATGGGGCACCCAGAGACGTTAAGTCTCCCTGCAAGCTGTTTCCAGCACCGCTTCGTCGCGTGTTGCCTTGCAGACTCACTCGCCAAGCTTCATCTTCACAAGTGTCCGGGGCTTTGGGCTCACACGTGTCTGATCAGAAGGCGATTCCAGAATTCACCGCTCTTAATTGTTCTCGTTTCCAGCTTCATTTGATGCAGGGCCAGTTCATATCCATTTGTGCCTGTGCCAACATTGCTCTCTGTCTCAAATAATCGCCCATCTTGGTATTTATGCTCCAGTGCATTTGCAGACAGCAATCATCTCCCTCTCAGCCACTACATGGAACACTAAGCAAGTGTTTCCATCGTTTTTCTTAGCCAGCCTGTCACTGCACCTAATGCCACAGCAACTCTTGTGGCCGTTGCTGCTGTTCAAGTCCCCTCTCCCGAACGCAGGTTACCAGGAATGGTGGCAGACTTTGTGCTCACCTGGTGAGAACTGCCCATCTGGACACAGCCAGAGCTGCACTTGCCTTTCTCAGTCCCACTTTGCGGTGGCAGTTCAGAGTCACTCTGGCTGGTTTCTCTTGTAACTGCTTCACGCCAGCATGCAGCTCACAAAGACCCCCCAAACGAACTAAAGAACTGCAATTCCTGATGACTTTCATGCCTGGTTTTTGGTGTTATGGCATTCTTTTACTGCCCCTCACAGCTCCAATGCACCAGAACGTCCTGATTTCATCAGATTATACCTACTATTTGTGCCAGTCCTGAAGGAAACTAATTTCTAACTACATCCACAAAGTACCTCGGCAGTAACCTTCAGTGTGTCCTGATATGCACCCTCTCACCAGGCTGTGCTTTCACCTTCACCTTGACCACTCCTTTCCACATGAAATTCCTGTGCTTGTTTCTGCCCCTGCGTCTACCGAGGTTCCCAGTATTGGTCCCAGCTGCTTCCCTGGAGTCCCACACAAGGCCTTACAGGTTTATAGAGGCTTGATCAGGTTAGTCAGACATAAGAGACTGTGTTTTATCCCACTTCCCGTGTGCTGCATTACTCTTTAACTAAACACCATTACCATGGGGCTGGCCAGCCTGCAGCTGCCTGAGCACTCTCCCTCCCTGAGCAGAGACATCGGTCTCGTTTGCTATTCTTCACTTCTTTTGTTTCGCACCAGTGCTCTGTTTCCAGTTGATTCCTGACCCAGTTCAGTGGGAACCTTTGCTGTGGTGTTTGTCACGAGGGACCGCCAGTGCATTGCTTCACACTCGCTACTTGCCCACCTTGTATCCCACATCTCATAGCTTTCTCCAAGCATTCCTTCTGTCCTCTGGATCCACCCTTACTGGCAGGCTTGTCAGGCCCCAACAATGAGTCCCAAATTGCACAGCCCAGCCTCTTCCTGCGACTGGAATAAATTTCCAGGTCACTCTCTTCCACTCTGGATACGATTTCTCTCTCCTCTCCGAGTCACAGACTCTACTTCCCTCCACCATCATTTCTGTACATTTTCCTTACTGTCAGATCTGTGGTTTCTCCCCTTCATTCTCCAACACATCCAATGCCTTTTTCCATCTTGTCTCTCCTTGGTGAGCTGGTGTTTCTTCTCCCACTCACTTGCTTTGGCGGGTTACCTTTGCCTGCACGTCTGCCTGCCTTTTCGTACTTTTCATGCCCAGTGGGTGTCTGCAGTTCCTCAGCGTTCCCCCGTCCCACCACATGCCCAGAGCTGCAGCACCCTGCTCCAGCTGGTGTGAGGCCCCTGGTCTGCTGAAGCACCCTGGCAACACAGCACTGGCCCGGTTACAGCTGGCTGGGGAGGTGGTGCTGGTGCCCTTTAACCCATGGGGATAGGCCTCCAGCAATGCCTTGGCCAATCTGCTGCATGCTGTGGATCTGGGTTTCTACCTTCTAGCCTCTTTGGAAGCAGGGGAATACAAGCCCATATAGCAAAGAAAATCCTTCATAAATAAGAGAGGTGAGGGTGAAGGAGACAGGGCCCAAGTGATGGGACCTGTTGTGTACAGCCTGATGATCCCAAAGCGTCTGGAGTGAGACTTTTATGAATGGATAATTTTCTACTTCCATCCTAAATCCTGCCTGTGTGACCTGAAATCTGGAAGAGAAGCTCTTTGCAGCCAGCCCAGTGTGTTGCTCTGACTGCAGCCTGGACTGCCCAGCCAGAGATGAACCTGTCGCAGCTGCACAAAGGTGTCCTTCCTGCACCAGCCGCTCCTGCAAAGCCCTGCGGGTCATTAACTCCTCACCTGCAATTCGGGAAACAAGCTGGCTGTTGTCCTCTTGGTGGCAGCAACCTGGGCTGCACCACGCTCCAGTTTGAGGAGAATTTGAGCTCCTCCCTCCCTTGCTTATGCTGGAGAAAAACTCACCATTTCCACGGTAGCTTTAGCGAGGGTCTTGCTGATGCTTCTCAACACCCCATCTGATCAGATGGAGGTGGGTGTGCACCTCTGAACTCCTTTCTGTTGTTCCCCACAACAGTCTTTGTCTTCTGCTTTCTCCTTTCTCCTTGCAGAGCCAGGTGCACCTCTCTTTCTCCTTGTTCTTCTCTCTCGGTGCAAAAAGCAGGCATGCATTAACGTGGCTTGCTGAAGGCACAAAGGTGGAAGACTGCATCAGTGAGAGGGTCTGGAGAAACCAAGCAATGACAATGGAATGAAGTTCAATGAAAGGCTCTGACCTTAGGGATTTGTAACAATAACTTCTCCTGTGTGTGCAACCTCAGGGTCGCACCTTTTCTGGTGGTAGTCTTGGTGCTAGTGGCTGAAGGTCACCATGCAGCTGGGTGGGGAAAAGGCAGGTTTCAGCCCCTCCAGGTGCCAGATTTCTCATTGACATTCTCAATGGTCATTTCAATTTCAATTCTCATTCTCAACGTCCTGGCTTTCTGGGGAGCTGCAATCTCTTTCTGATCATGCCTCATTTGTATAGTGACTTTCTAGTCTCTTATTCACTTAATTTATAACAATTGGTTTTTTTAAATACTCTAAAATTGAATTGTGACCTTTTTGTGTGGTAAAACCATTGGAATGATTCAACTTGAAGAACCAACAAGAGAAGAAGACGACCAAATGAGTTCAAGTGAAATTAAACGTGTGCACTTGGCCCTGTGACTTCTCAGTGAAGTGTATGACACGCACAGCAAATTCACCTACCTGATTGCACTTGAGTAGTGAAAAGTTCCAGGTCTTCTCATCCTTTTCTTTTTTGAACCTGAAAAGCCAGTGGTTTCACATGTGATCAGATAAAAGCTTTGAAAGTTCATTGGCTCTCTAATGTTTATTACCCATCCTCCTTTCTCCTGAGGTTGGACTCTAAAGCGCTGCCAGCACACACCATTGCTGCACATCACCTCTGTGACTCATCATCCAAGAGATGCTCTTACACCACCTCTGTCTACACCAAGAGAATAAAACGAGGCTTCCGTGGCCACTAGAAGTGGCCAGAGTGTGACAGAGTGTCACCCAGAGGTGACAACACTGGCAGCCTGAAGAACCATGAAATGCCATGTGTCAGTTTGTGACTTGCAGGCCATGCCCGGGCACAAGCGCTGTGCTGAGCTCAGGCCGGTGAGCTGCCTCCTTCCAGGGTTGATAGCAACATTAAGTGACTCATCTTGTGCAAACTTCTGTCTGTTATTTCCTCTGATTACATCATCCTAGCCATAAAGGCCAGTTACCCCAGTGCTGTCAGTGCTGGCCTCTTCCCCATCAGCCAGAAGAAATACTTTCAGTTCTGGAGTTCTAAGTCAGTAGAAGCCCCTCAGGCTACCAAGAAACAGTCCACAAAGCCTCTATAGCCAGCAGGTGTGAAACGACCCCCTTTACAGCAGAAATCCCTGGTGTGATGTGATGCTGTAGTTTTACTTTAAAACATTACCTGGACGGAGGCATGCCAGGAGATCAAAGAGAAGGCAGAAGCATTACTCTGAAGCGTGCGGGCACCAAGGTGGTGTCCTGGAGTGCAGATTCTTGGTGGCAGACTTTCACCCTGGTGCGTGTAATTGCTGGACTTTGCCTGCCAGCTGGGTGGGCAGCACACATGACTGTGGTTTCCTGCCAGGACAAGAGTTATCAGCTCCATAAATGCCAGCAGCCTCTCTGACGTGAGCCCTGGGCACCCATTTCTGTGGGCTGACAATGTCACCCCAGCTATAAGTGACACCCTGGGGTTCTCCACAGGCATGCCACAAGTCTCAGCCCACTCTGGACCTGCTAAAGCATGCCCATTTGTTCCTCTGACCTAACAGATAACCTTATGGAATAACAGTGCTTGTTCCAAATCCACACAAACCCTGGGTGGGGAACAGGCAGCAGAGCAATGGCTAGAGCAAGGTGCCCAAGGAGACTAAAAGCCTGAAGAAGCCCGTTCTTCCGTGCCTCTGCATAGCAGCAGGCACAGCAGGGCCAGTGCAAGGCCCACAATGGACCGCTGGGAAGCTGCAATGGGTCAGGAGGTTTGGGGACTTCAACACATTGAGCACAACTGGGGTCCTTGGTCGCCAGTGCAAGCATTGGTGACTGTCCACATGCAGCATGCGGTGGCAGAAGACCACAGCAGCTCTGTGAGCTCTGTCTCTTGGTAGGGTCCCAAAAACTGCCCCTTCTAAGGGAGCTTTCAAGGCTGTCTCATAGCCATAAGCTCCTGGAGAGAGAGAAAGCAGATAATGGTAAAGCCCTGGTCCTGCTCATCCCTAGAATCAACCTTTCCACCTGGAGACATTTCATTTCATTACCACGATTTAGAGCCCACCTCAGTTGATTGTCTCTGGCAACCTGTCCCTGACTGCCTGAAGCTTGAGAGAGCAGCTTGGCAAAGCTGGGTGACTCCTGCACACCCGACAGGCTGTTGGGATTACAGTCAGACTGGTGCTTGCCACCCCCACGCCATCCCGGGGCTGCCCTCCTAACGTGTGGTGCAGCAGCACCGGGCAGCTCCAGTGAACATACTGAGCCACAGCAAAAACCCATCCTGAGTGCTCCAGGCTTTGCTGGAGACTGTGGTAGGAAGACTTTGCCTTGACCAGAGGTGGCCACAGCAGAGTCTCAAGCAGAGACTGCCCAGGCTGGAGGACCCAGGTGCCACACGTCAGCCGTGGGGCAGCGGGGCTGTGGGCAGGAGCTGGTGCAAAGTGCCAGGCGTCAGGCTGAGCACGCTGCTGGTCACTGCAGCGACTCAGCCACATAAAGGACATTGTCAGAAGCGAGGATTGTTCTGGGAGAACAGGCCACACAAAGGGGGATTGTTTCGCTGTGAAATGAGGCCGTGTTTTAGCTCAAAGCTGGGCTTTGCCTGCCTGTCCAGGCTGCAGGCTGGCAGGGGATGCTGCTTCCTCCCCAGTGGCTGCCATCCTCCCCGTCCTGCCTGGCAGCTTCTCTGCCTCTGAGGTTCTCCACCGGTGCAGTCAGCAGCACAGTGCATGCCCTGAAACCCATGGAGAGGTAAGAGAACTTGTGTCAGGCTCTGCCTTGGGCTCCCACACCTACCTTGCAGGTCCAAGGGGCACAGGGGCAGGGGGGAGCAGCAGTGGGGCAGCTGCCATGGTGAGGGGTTGCAGTGTTTCTCTGAGATAGCCAGGAGCAACCGTCTTCCCCTGAATCCACAGATATAACCAGGAGGGAAACAGAGATATGCAGTAAACTGCCCTGAGATAGTGGGCAGAGAACAGAGTGGCTTCCTTTCTGCAAACACACGCCTCTCCGAAAAGTGTCTGTGGAGTGAGGCTGCACATGAACTGTGGCTGTCCCAAAGCCCCATGCAACAGAGCCACGGCCTAGTGCATTGTTCCACTGATTGGAGCAAAACAGGTTGCTGTGCTACGATGGTGATGATGACTGTGGCTGTTCCTATCACTGCAATGCTCACGGGAACCCAAGTATACAAAACCCAGACAGCCAAAGCTCTGGCTCCTCTTCCCCCCTTACACAGAGCGCATTTCTCAGAGGGGATACAAACCGGTCCTGTAGGCAGTGCTTTGAAGTCCTGCCACGCTGCTACAGCAGAGCAGGAGACAAGAGTCATTTCTCCCATCCTCCACAGCTGGACCCTGATTCCAGTGCTGCATCAATACCAAGATCAGCTCCACGTAAACAGGCATTAGGCGCTTCCCAGCGCGGCTCCAGCGGGAGCAGCACACCTCCGCTCGCATGCCAGGGCGGGCAGGGCCCGTCACCGGCACGTCACAGTGCCACGCAGACACAGCCCATGAAGGCCACCTGGCAATAGGCATGGAAGGGGAGGTCTGGTTTCAGCAGAGGAAAATGCCACAGCTTCAAAATAACACCCACAGACAGCAACGATGCCCCTTCGGCCCAAAGCACGGCCAGCAAATGCTCGGGGGGAAAAAGCCACGCACAGGCACACACTGTGGGGCAGAGGAAAAGGAGCTCGGAGGAAAGGAGCTGCCTTGGCAAGCAGGACCTTAGCAGCACTGCTAACGCGTGCAGGAACTGCTTGGATGTGACGGTAGCAAGGGGGTAAATCAGTGACAGAGTCTGAGCAGCAGTGACAAGGTGAGTGCTGCAGCAACCACGGCTCTTCATCCCCTGCCTTTGCAAAATATGGGTCTTTGTCAGAAAAATACACATAGTAATGACCTTTCTTTAAACACACACACTCACACAAGGCTCTCCTTCAGAGGAGCCAGACACCACCCTTTGCATTACTCTTCTGTGCTTCCTCGTGTACAAGGTTACCCCTGAGCAAACGGCAGAAGGTTTTCATTAATTTCTAAGTGTAGGTTTCTACCAAGGCAACATTCATGGGTCCAGCCAGAGAGCTACAGTATCATAAGGACCATAAATAAACTGTGCAGTCACATCAGCCTCAGCTATTGTTACGTTGCAAACGCATCCAAACCTCTCGTCTCTCGAGTGTGCACTTTCAGTGCCCCTGCATCTCTGTGCAGAAAAGTGGTAACGTGTTCCTTCTAAGACAGATGAAGATTTATCGGGCTCAGTTGGAAGAAGGAGCTCTGTGGGATTTTTCCAGAGTACCTGTGTATTCATTTGTAGGCACCAGTTGTCACGTAGACAAGTTCTAGCTCTCCTGAGCCCAGGGAAAAGCAGAGAGGCGACCTGGGGCTTCTCCTTCCACCAGTCAGACATTTTCCCTTAGTTTGAGCCTTTGACTTTCTATCCATTTACAAGCTTTTAAATGGCCAGTTCAGAGGCACATTTTGCTGCCTTTTCCATGTGTTTCTCTTTCTTCTGCGAGCTGCAGGTGAAGCTGCTTCGGGAGCAATGCAGATGCAAAGCTTGGCTTATGGCCTTTTGGCAGCACACATCCCATCATGATGCTTCTTAGCATAAAACATTGCTCAGGCTCCCTCAACCCAACCACCAGAAGAATTCCCTTTTAGTCTCTGATGTTTCTGTCAGAAAAGTCCCATCCTAGCAGGAGGATGGCAACCAGCCCCCCAGCCTGCAGCCTGAGACCCTGCCTGCCTGCCTGCCTGCTTGACTGCTGTATGGAGAGTGGAGAACTGCAGAGGTCCCCCCTGATCTTTTCAGCCACGTCTTCCCTTGCACCATACATATTTCTCCTTCACTGAAAAGGTTTAATGGCACCCACTTAAAAGATCTGTAGGTTAAAAACACAAAGTGTTATGTTTTTCTTGTTTAAACAAAAGAAGCCCCTTGTGTGCACACCTCTGCTTGGGGACGGGACTGAAGCACAAACACGTGGCAGACGTGAGTCATGCTGACCAGTGGATGCAGAGAGATACATAAGACACAGGGGAGTGGTGGCACTATGCCGGGCTTCATGGCTTCCAGGGACAAAGTGGCCCAGGGCAGCAGCAGGACAGGCTGTGGGCATCAGCCAGCGCCCAGCACGGCTGGATGCACGACACAGGCCGGGAGCAGTGGGACTGTGGAGAGCTGGGCAGGAAGGAAAGGCAATAAATACCTCGCTCCTGGATTTGGGAGGAAGCCAGATGAAGCATTCCTGTCATGAGGGTGAAACGCTCACCACCACTCTAACAGTAACTCAGGAAGATGTTAAACAACAGTTGCATGAGGCAAATGTGAAAACCTCAGCAGCTCGGGTATCCTGCACCTCACAGTTGACAAAACCATTAAAAGGCTCTGTTTTTGACAATCCAGACAGTAAATGCTGACATTCAGTAAGACAAGGAAGCCTGGAGAAGCTCTGGAAAACAACCAAGCTGATGTTATGCCAGCATTTCTAAAAAGTAAACAGGATGGCCTTGTAAACAGGTGTGTCTGCTCCACAGTCACCCCATGCAAAGTAATGACCCAAAGATATGTGATAGCAGCGATAACGATTCAAAGCAGAGAAATATAAATATCAATCATCAGGGATTACAGAAAATAAACCAAACCAATACGATTGTTTCTGTGGCATTGTGAGCTCTTAACTACCAGTGAGCCAGCTGGCTGCTGCAGCAGCACAGGAGCATGGGCAACCTGGCCATGTGAGATGCTCCCCAAGGAACTGGCACTGAGGGTGTCTTCCTGGCAGGGGATGGAAAACAGTGTAAAGCTGATGACCTGGGAGGAAACAAAGTCCTGCTGGGTAAAGCAGTCAGTGCTGGGAGCTGAGGGCACGTCAGCAATCTGAAGCCCCTGGGATCCCAGAGGCAGCGAGAGGGGTCTGTCCTCTACCTTAGAGCCTGATGGGTGCCGTAGCAGGGCCTGTGTGGCCAGAACAAACCAGTGCCCGTGCTCTCCACCACAGTCCTGCACCCAAGCTGGGGCCCAGACAGTGTGGCATTGCCTGCCCTACTGGGACTGAGCCTCCCTCCTCCCTGATACTGGGAAGAGAGGCATGCAAAAAGGGATTGGACAAGGCTGAGAGCTCAGCGTGGCAGCACAGCCCATGCTCGCAGGGAGAGTGTGCTTCCCCTGTCACCTGCTTTGCCCCCACCACAGGGCACAGACTAAGCCTTTGACCTGACTCAGCAGGGCTGTGCTTTTATTCTGACGCTGAGCACTGGTGATTCCCTGTTGGACTTGCAGGCCACAGTGACAAGCATTGGACCATGAATTTCCACCATGGGTAAAAGGCCGGGCCTCGTTCACTGTTTAAACATTCAAGCACTGGCAGCAAACTGGATGAGAAGTTGTAAGTCCCATTCCCACAATTAGAATAGCGTGTCCTAGATCAGTGTCCCAAAGGACACAGATGCATAAGGAGATCTGGATGTGAGCCAAGACGTGGGAAATGGAAAATATGCCTTAAAGCAAGAGGGACTTTCGTCTGCCCAGTGTATTGTAAAAAGAGTATTGGGAAAGCTCCACCGTAATGTCCAACTCCTCTCTCTCTCTCTGGGACTCACAACTTAGGGGCTCACTCCCCAGCTTGAAGAAGATCCAGCAGCTTGAAGGGGATTAAAAGAAGTGCAGCCTCAATAGAAGGTGTGGTAAGAAAAACGAACCTTCAGCACAACCTCCCAGCAGCTGAATCAGAAAGTTTCCCTTCGAGGTCAACTGTTTTCCTAACAACAGTGCTGTGATGTACACAAGAACTGATTCAGGGCAGCCTGTGTCATGCAGGAAGCTACCCTGGCGAGCCTAGCTGGCCTCCCTGCCTCTAGCATCTACGGAAAAAAAAGCCCTGCCTGTGTTTCCCTTCCTCCCGTCCAAGTGTGTGAAAGGTCTGGCCTGCCCCAGTGAAGGCGTGTTTGGGAGAGCCAGGTGGGTGTGGGTAGCAGGCAGCCACACTCAGCCTGTGTCCCAGGCTGCCCAACTGCCCTGGGCAGCTGCTGCCCTCAGCACTCCCCGCACCCAGACGTTTGAGCTTTATAAGGCAGCCAGTCTGGGAGGATGAAGTGAGGCAGCACTTGGAGCTGAAGCTGCATGGATGAGGAGTGCCAGGGATCTGACACACTTTCCTGTGAGTTTGCTGCCTTCCTTCCCGACCAAAGCAGAGGCACGAGGAAGAGCAGGGAACAGCTATCGTGCGGTGCTCAGTCCCTCCCAACGCACAGCCCTCCAGGCTCTGACAGCTCCAGGCATCGCACAAACCCCTCACACCAAAGCCAAGCTCCTGTGTTCACAGCAGCTCCCTGCTGCCGTCCCTCACGGCTCCTGAGAGCGCCAGGGACTCTACACTCGTCAGGAACAAAAAGCAATCCTATCACTCTGGTGGGCTGGTGCCATTGCAGGCACAGCGCTGGGCTCTTACCTAGTGGTGCAGCTTTGCTTGTGATATAAGCTGCTTGTGCTGCCCAGCTTAGTGCTTTTCAAGGGCCCTCACATCAAATGGGGTCAGCAACTGCCCCAGCCACAGCTCTGTCAAAGGCTTTGTCTTGGGAGAGCGGCCCTCAGCCTCCACAAATAAGCTGGATCTGATTAGCTCAGAGGCGAAGAGTGCAGGAGCAGCTGCAGGCTCTATCTGCTGAGTGGAGGTTTCCTCACCCATAAGATTGCTGACAGATGCTATTGAGTAAAAGAGAGTGCTGGCTTTCACAAGTCAAAAGGGAAGTCCAGGCAAGAGCAGCAAGAGGCACAACAGTTGTCTTGAGGATAGTGCTGTAGGTACCGACAGGTCTGTGAGCATGCATCCACACTCTTTATTCTCAGCTGAATCTTTGATTGGGCAGATGGTACGTTACAGCTCAAGGGCAGCAAGTGGAACACGGATGGTTTTGCAATGCCCAGTTCCAAAGAGAAACGGGCCAGACCTCAGACCAGGCCACGCTTCTGAGCAGAACAAAACAGTTTTCTGAAGTGAAGAATTAATCTTGAAGCAGCTAAGAAACTTTATAGGAAACACAGCACCAGAGAACGATGGAAGTGAAATCAGACCCAGCAGGGATCAGCAGCAGCACCACAACACAAAAGCTCTGTGCTTCTGTTTCTGAAACGCTGCCTTCTTGCTGTGGGCCTCGTAATAGTCTTTCCCAGTATTTTGCTTTCTGGGGAATAGTCATAACGGGTTTACAACTAAGATGTTTACTGCTTATATGTTTATACCCTGCTGACTCACTTTGCAACAGCTCTTTACCCGTGAGCCTGCAGCTCCAGCACTCGGCCGCCAACGTTTTCTGTGTATCTGAGATTGGAGCTGCTCTGTAGCCTTACCCAAAGGGAAATGAGAGCCCTTATGACCTGAGAGATGGACACCAGCATCTCACAGTCTCACATAACAAGGTCTTTATTAAACAAGAGGGAGTAAAGAAAGAACAACATGCAGAAACAATGAGCAGAGTGCTCCGTGCAGTTCTTCAGGTTCTGTATCAGGAAAGGGCAGTTGTCTTCCAGATCAGAAGCGAAGAAGATGGGGTCAATACCAGAAGCAAAGTCCTCTGCTCTGACTGAACAGAGAAGTACTCGTGTCCAGGAGGTGTTGCCAACAGCAGCTCCACACAAGCCACCTAGCAATAAATGAAACCCCAGGGAAAGGCCTCACAGCCTCTCTCTCCCTGGATACAATCTATGGGTGTGCAAAGGGATTTGGGAGTCCTAGAAGAAACTCAGGTGTGGTGGCTGCATCAGGAGCACTGCTGGTGACTGCTGTTCCCTGGGTCTGGTTTAGCTCAGCTCATCTCTGATATGGATGCATTGAGGCAGATTTGATGTTTGTTTTTATGCCACTCGGCATTTTTCCTGGAGGGAGAGAGAGAAAGAGAGAAAAAAATGCAGTGCAAAGTGAGCTAGGTGAGAGGACGTTTGCTCAGGAGCTCACATGACTCACAACAGCCCTGCCTGGGCTCTGCCCTTGCCACTCCAGATCCCACACTGGGCTTCCCTGCTACAGCATCTTCCAGCTTCTGACCCGACACAGCCAGTCTCTTCCACAACCTGGAATGTTTCTTTGTTGAGAAATCTCCTTGACAATTCCGGCATCCCCCTGCCATCCCATGAAATTCTGTCCTTGTTCCTTCTTAAACAAGCCTTTCTCTTTGTCGGGAGGCTCCTGCAGGAAGGTGGGACTTGTCCAGTCTCACAGAACTACCCAGACTGATCTCTGCTTCCATTTCAGAGAGGCAGACACAGGAGCCTGTGTCCCCTTCCACGTAGCGTTATTTAAGGCCAGGGTGTATATTTAAATTCCTGAGCCTCTTTCAGATCTTTTAATTTCTCTTAACCACATCCACCTCTTGGGTGTTACTCCTCTTTGCTGATACCAATCACACGTGGAGCGTGTTCAAAGGCATCACGCTAGCAGCTTACAGCAAGTATACAGTGCTAGACAAAACTAAGATGATTGGAAAAACAAACAAAAAGGCAGAGATTAAAGAGCAGCACGGAGGGACATCCAAAGAACACTCCTTGGGCAAGTGGAAGTGTGTTCAAATTAGAACAGAGAGAAAAGGACAGCTCCTGAAAATACAAACTGTAGTGCAGTAGGACAAGAAAAGATTTGATGAGGAAATGGCCAAAAGAATAAAGATCATTCAGCTTTCTTAGGCATATCCAAAGTGGGTCAGTGCCTGACGTGGACTGGCAGACAATCTGATACCACTTCAGTGCTAACAATCACAAGTAGACTTTACTCCAAAAGGAAGAGTGAACAGGACTGCATGGTTCACCACTGTGAGTGGTTCTGGTGTTCCAGTCTTGAAAACAAACAGAAAAGGTGCAGGTAAGAGTGATGAGGATGGTCCAAGATACACTTGTCACACAGACACGTTGAACAGAACAGGGCTCATCTGCCAGGCAAAAAAAAACTACAATGAAGAAAAGGAGGGGGCCATGGGACTTCCAAACCCATGAAAACTAGCATGGAGAAAGAGTAGCTGGGGAATGACCATTTGCTGTTTCTCACGATGGGGCAAAAAGGAAACGTGCAATAAAATTATCAGGCAAAAGATTGAAACGTGTGCTGAAGCTGTGGGATGTGTTGCCATAGATGGGGCAGAACTCAAAACTCTGGCTCAAAAAGGAACTGCACAAACTGATGGCTGCTGGTCTCACACTTAACTCTGGCTTAAAATCCCTAAAGAAAGCCCGTTGTCAGGCTGTATTTTGTTCTTGTATTCTTTCAGCCTCGGCTCTGGGCACGAAGCAAAAGCAAGATAGTGGGACTGACCCAGGAGAGCTGCTCTTATCACAAGAGAACTGCCAGGTAACACAGGCTGGACAGGTGCTCCTGTTATCAGCACATTCTGCCTGATGTACAGAAGTGATTGTCTTCCACCCTGCAGACAGTAGCTGTGGGTGTGCAGCCAGGAATCTCAGAGGCCTCCTTTGTTTCCAAATCGCAGTGGAAATTACTTTCTAACTCTTACATAAATACATAATTAACTTTGGATTAATATTGTTGCTCAAGTTAAATTTCTGAACAATAGTCATTATACAGGCAAGAAAACACTAATTAGGAAATCTGATATCCAAAATCTCAATTGACACTAACGTAAGAATGCCAGTACCAGGGTTAGGTCTGCAGGTCCCCCAGGCCAAACCCATTCCTGCCAGCAGAGGACCTTTCAGGAGGAATATGTCAATTAGTCAGAGATGATATCTTCTGAATTAGCTGTTGACTGATTTTTTTTATCCAGAAATTTACCTGCCTACTTACTTTTCCACCTCATATAAACTTTAGCTACCTGTCAGACACTTGGCAATGTGCTCTCCAGGACAGTTATTTAACATTCTGAACAGCATCTCCCTTTCATTCTGAATCTACAAGCTGGTACTTTCATTGGTGCACCTTCACTAGTCCTTTTGTACCATGTGAAAACAGCAAATAATAGTTCCCTTTTCACCTGCTCTATGCAATTTGGGATTTTTATGGGCTTCCATTCTTTCTTCTCCCTAGCCCAAAGCTATTCCCAGCAGCAGAGATCAGAACTGCACATAATATTGCAGGTGTGGGTGCCCTGTGGATTTGTACAAGGACCTAATGATAGCTTTTGCTTCTCTCTTCCTTTTTGATTAATTCCTAACATTTGGTTTGCCCCAACTGACCATCCAATTAATGTCTTTGCAGAACCATTATATCATGTATCTATTTCCCAAAACCAGGTAATTGGGTTAGAGTCCAGGTGCTGGGCAGGTAAAGTCAAGTTGCTCTGCATTTCACTTTAATACAAATGTAATATACTATTATCAAGTGAAGCCACCTGGCATATAAAAATCTTTCTACAGCTCTTTACAGAGAGTTTTTGATTTTTTTCTTACCTCAGATAACTCATTACCATCAACTTTTCCACTTTACTGCCTACCCACAACTTGACAGCGAAGCCCCCAGCATCGGATCCCTGCAACCCTACACTGTGACCTCCCTCTGTATTGATTCCTGTCCTCACCTAGTCTCTTAGGAAAATGGTATTGCAGTGTGAGTGGAGAAGCTGAAACTGGATGGTTGGGATCCATTTCAACCTCTGAGCCAATTTCAAGCAGGTATTATTCTACTCTTAAACCCGACTCACGTTGTTAAGGCCAGAAAGGAGCTCCTTATTCAGTTATGGCTAAAAGGTGACTGGAGAAGAACCCCCCACACCTCTGCATTTGCCTTACTTGCTCTCAGATATACAAGTTATTTACCTGGCTGTCCTGCTTGTGGCATCTGCACTCCTGCCAGCATTGGCTGCTGCTGAGCTGATGCACCTGACATTGGGACCTGCTGCATGCCCGAAGCCCCAGCAATGATGGCACCAGCCCCTGGCTGGCCCGGTTGGACAGTCCCTGTGGAGCCAGGGGGCCTCCGGTTTGACAGCCCCTTCCCAAAGGCCACGGCAGCCACCAGCGCGTTGGTATCTGCAGGGTTGAAAGTCTGCTTGTTCTGCCGTAAACCTGTAGAACAAAGCTCAAGTCACTTCTGGAGCATTTCAGCAACACAAACTAAGAAGTTGCATAGCTGGTCCTGAATGTACTTTTCATAGAATCACAGAATCTCCAGGGCTGGAAGGGACTTGGAAAGACCATCCAGTCCAACTCCCTTGCCAGAGCAGGACCACCTAGAGTAGGGCACACAGGAACTTGTCCAGGTGGGTTTTGAATGTCTCCAGAGAAGGAGACTCCACACCCCATCTGGGCAGCCCCTGCCAGTGCTCCCTCACCCTCCTACAAGAGTCTCAGAGGGGTCAAAGAAGCTGCAAAATCCAGGGACAGTAGCAACCCAAGAGCTTCTCCACTGAGAGCAGGGCATCTGCGGCTCAGCGAAGGAGGACAGAGGGAGGCAACTCCTCCATGACTAGGAGAATGTTTCCACTAAAGGCTCTTCCATGCTGGATCCTATAGCAGGCAACGAGCACTGTGCTCTCTGCAGGTTCCCCTGCCACACACCAGACAGAACCTTGCTAACACTATGTATGTGTCAGAGACGACACCCTCCTCCAACCCCCACCCACTGCCTTTGAGAGTTGTGCATCGTGCTCCCAGGGAATAGCAAACAGCTGATGGCAGAGACCAAGACAATAAAGATGGCCTGCATCAGAATCAGAACCAGAAAAGGTTGACCCCGAAGCCTGAGGCAGCCAACATGTAGAGGACATCTCACAAAACCTGCCAACACACACGCTGCAGACTCATTATGAACATGGCTAAGAGGTTTCCCATTCCCTGCCACTGCATTTTCACAGCTATTTTTATTAATCCAAGTTGATTGGGATGTTTTCTTGGTTCATACTTACCACCTCCTCAAAGAGGGATAGAGCAAAGGGTTGGAATGGCCTTCACGCCATGCATAGGTGCCACAAGCAGGACACACCACACCCACAGGACTCCTTTCCCATGAGAGGGCTCCAGGACAGCCAATCTTGCATGCTCTGGATTGCATTCATCTGTGCTGCTCGTCTGCATTTCCCATGCTTCAAGCACTGTGATTTACCTCCTTTGACACTACTCCCTCAAGCCTGCTCCTTGGACTCTGTACCCCACTCCCACCTCAGTGACATACCTCCACTTTCAGACTCACGCTCCTCCTTGCTGATTTTCTCCAGCAGATTTGAGCACATTTTGTTCAGACTTTGGATCTGTTTCTGCAAAACAAAAACCATCAGAAACCAGCAGTCTATCTCCAGCTCAGTATAAGTCAGCAAAGTAATTGAACAAGCTTTCTCTTGCCAGGGTCTGTGTAACCAAACACAGTAACAGAGCCTAGGACCAGTACTAATGTCTGCAGCAGGGCACTAGCCAAACAGGATAGCCTCTGCCTTTCTCTGAGTGGTCTGATGGCACCTCCTGTGAATGGCCAGCAAGCTGGATACCTTTGGTGTGTGAAACCTCAGTTAGGGTCATCTGGGGGAGTCTCAGGCAGAAAAGGACCCAGCAAAGAAGAAAACTCTCAGATGGAAGGGTGAAGGAAGCAGTGCTAAAGCCTTAGGAAGGACTAAGGCACAAGTATCACAACCCTTCTTCACATACCTGTGCCACATCAGGGCTAATTCGAGCTGCATCTGTGATCAGCTGCTTCTCCTGCTCCTCCACCTCAGGGTCAGGCTTCGTTCGAAGATGGTCAGGCACTACCTCGTGGCTGAACACCGGCACACGGCCCTCTGTCTGCCGCTGCAAGAGTGGGAGAAGCCACACTCAGAGCCTCCTCTGCCAGTCCAGCACTCACACAGCTCAACTCCAGAGCACAGGCCACGGTGCTGGAACAAAGTCAGCAGCATGCTGTGGGGAAACCTTGATTTGGAGAGCCTTAGGAAGTTTCAGCAATTTGTCTAGCAGAGTGCACTGTGCCTGTTTAGTCAGAGCAAGCCCCGGGGGGGCTGCAGTGCAAATCCCACTGGCATGGCCATCGACTCAAGCAGGGAGTCAACTTTGCCAGCGTATGCCAGAGGGTCTGTAACACGTCATACTGTTCAGTGCACATCTACATGCAGCTGTCTGACAGAAACAGCACAGCTACAGCAAAGAAAACCAGGAGCTTGCAAGGAGACCTCCCAGTTACACAAGATGACACTATCTTTCAGCCCCAACATCATGCAAATGAATGAACAAGAACAACCCCTGTAAAGCATATCCAGTGCAAGTGTTTGCAGGTGAAAGCCCCTCAGCCAAGAAACTCCCAGGCAGAACTACTGATTGCATTTTCTTTCTCTACACCCAGACCTGAAGAACGCCAAGCACAAGGACTAGCAAGGTGGAGCTGATACACAACCATCTTCTGATATTCCAGGGCCAGCACTCAGAGAGAAGTTTCTTACCATGATCTCCTCATCGCGGTCTGGAGACAGCACTAGGGGTATGATAACCTGGTTTCGCAACAGCGGGGTCTTCTCATGCTTCAGCACTTTATTCAAGGTGTTTAGCTGCCCTGAGAGCAATGCAAAGCTGTCCAGAACTGAAGGCCTGGGAAAGTAAACAGAGGACAAAACATGGAAGGGGATGCTACAGACAGCTTTTGTCTGTTCTTTGCTCAAATGGCTGAGAAGTGAAGAAATAACCCTATTGCTCATCAAATCAGACAGTAAGCAGTGAAACCTAGGGCTGAACATGCAGGTGTGGACCGATGCCAGTCCCCACTGCAAACAGCTCAAGGGTGTTACAATCAGCAGCGCTTGAAGTGGCAGTTGTTTGGGATTTCAGTAGCATCCACAGAGGCAAAGCTTTCCTCATCACCAAGTCTCCCAGTGCAACGCTGGAGAAAGGTCTGAGAAACAATTTCAACCCTAAGCAGTACAGCTACATACTGCACACACAATATTTATAGCTTGGCTATCCAGACGAAGCAATAAGGAAGCAAAATAACTGATGAAGTTGTCAAGGAGGTCCCCTTTAGCTTGCTCACTCTGTGGGATTCATCACCTCTTCTCTGCCACATTAACCACAATTGCTCGCTGCCTGTGAAGCTTTGCTGCAGAGCTAGACTGTCTATGATAGTCTGTTAAGCTATAAGATCTTTATGCTCCATCAGGAAGAGAATGCCACCTTGCAAATCTCTCAAACTGTCTGCTAAAATATGCAGAACCAGCATAACACAAGAGTTCAGTTTGTAGCAGAGCCAGAAAAAAGCCAAAAAGGTCAAGAAATGCAGAAAGAACCATTGCTCATTTAATAGTGGGTGTCTCAGACACTTTTCCCAAGAAGCTTCCAGTCACTGTAGGTGTCAGTCTAGCTCTTATAAGGTGTCTACATTAAAAGGTGTTAGCATGACTCTGTTACCATACAGCATGAAACCAATGGACTTCAGCTGGTTTTCTGGTGGAAACGGAAACAGCAAATTTAAACCTACTGACAGGAGACTAATGATTGCTTCATTATATTCTGGGGTGCTTTGAGCCGAGTCTGGAAGAGCTTCAGCAGTAACTGACAGTGCCCCCAGCTCTGCCAGCCAGCTTACCATGTGAGGCGGTCGTACTCATTCTCCAGCTTGTAGATAAAACTGACCAAGGAGTTCTTCAGGTCAGCCACCTGACTGATGAGTGCCTCCAGGGTCAGCTCCAGCTGCTTCTCCTCTCTCTAAAAAAAACACAAAGGCAAGACAGACAAGGAGTGAGGACAAAACGTAACAAGTTCCCAAGGTGTCGTGGATCCACACCCATGCACCTACAGTCTAGTCTCTCCTACAGAAAGCATCTTTTTCATGGGAAGCAGAGACTCTGGAGATAGAAAATCTTATGGTTTCACGCTAACCCCTTCCCCTTGGGTCAGAACATTTAGGCAAGAGACTTGTGCTTGAGACAAACCTTTGGCTAGCTGTCCTCTTTAAGATCTAGATGAGTGTTGTGAGACGTTATCACTTATTTCTGCTTTTTATCACATCAGGCAAAGCCACTGAACCCAGCTCATGTCACCTCTGTGAACCATTTAAGCTAAGCCAGCTCAGAGCAGATTAGTGTTCCCTCAGCCTCTTCTGCCATGACTCATGGGCACAGCCACGTCTTCATCCAAAACAGCCCTTTGCAAAATGAGTGTCAAGCCCATGGCCTAAAGACTCCAGTTTCTGCCCTTCAACTCATTCTTTACTTTCTTCCTGCCAAAATATCACTTCCAGCTGCTAAAGAAACTGGCAGTATCTATTCTCCTTGTGCCTTACAGTCTGTTGGAGGCCCTGCCGTGGCAGAGGCTGCACATACTGACACATACACACACACACACACACACACACACACGTCACCTCCTACCTTTTGCCCTGGATTATGTTGTTTAAACAACCTTTTTCACAGGCATCCCCAGGAGGATGGGGGCTCTGTTGACAAAGACACCCGAGGCATATCTTTGACTCTTGAATCTTATCTATTCTAACTTATTCATACTGTTGCACAAAACATAATTAGGGCTCCCAGCCCTAATGAACTGCTCATGTAAGTCGAGAGCTGAACAATAATAATCCATGAGGAGGGTGGGACAAAGCAATCAAATAAAGGAAAGGGAATGCTGATTGGGAAAGCAGACAGAGTGACTCAGGCTGTTGGCACACTTGCTATTGGGTTTGTTGTTGTTCTGTTTAAATACACAGGGCCAGTGTGAGCTTCACTGGACTGCTGGGTTCCTTCCACGTCCGTGAGGACACAAAATGATTTTATTTATAGTCTCACAAGGCTACGAGGGCTTTTTGTAGCCACCACTTAACCACCTCAGAAGACACAGCCGAGTCAACTTTGTTAAAATGTGAGCCCCTAGTCTGTGGAGCGGATTCACAGAGCAGATTGCTGGGTGTCCCACCTGGGGACAAAAGCCCTCTCCTCCATCCTGTGATGGGACCAGTCAGCTTCTGTGCAATTACAAAAGGAGCCTACAACCGTTTGTGCAAGACCCTGAACTAACGCCTGCAGCACAAGCTGGGCTCCTGGCCAGCGTTTTACTGCAGGGTGCCAGGCGTATGCACCCACAACTCACCTGGCCCATCGCCTGTGCTTATCCAAGAAGCCCTCAAGAGGGTGAAACAAACTCTATTGCACACACATTGCTCCTGGAGCAGCAGCAAACTCCAACCTTCCTTCTTCCGTAGGCTCTTTAAAGCCACTAAGAGCTGGAAGCAGCCTAAGCCCTGCAGAGCATGCATGCAAATAGAGCTGCCCCGTGTTTCTAAGGAATGCTGTGCCTCTCCCAGGCTGTGCAACGTTCAAGGAGTGCTTTAAGGAGTTTTGTTAGCAACACTAAATTGCCCTGACGTAGTAAAGATAGGGCACAAGGGAGGGGTTGCTGAAGGACCTCCTGATAAGGAGCCACTGAGAGGTAATGGTGAAAAATGCAGAGCAGGCAAATGTAAAGCACCACACGTGTGGCAAAAAACAAAGGGAAAAGAAGAGCAAACAATCCTGACTTTCTGTATCCAACGGCATTCTCTGACCTGATAATGTTATCAGCTCAGAAAGGAGATCTCTGGATTATCTGAGGGTAACAACATCAGCCCCCAAGACTCCAGCAGCAGTCAAGGAAGTAAAAGCAGGTACAGGATTTATGAGGAAAGCCAACACCACAGCGTTATGCCGCCCTACAAAGGCAAACTTCACCTGCTTCATCTCACGGATCGTGTGTCTGTCCCAGCTGAAAAGGAACAGAGCGGCAAGATCTAGAAATGAAGCCACCGAGGATGATTCAAGAGAACCGATCAGTTCTCCGCAGATGCAGCGATTCAAAACAGAGAAGAAATGGGTATGTCCAAGTGGCTGACGTGAGGAAAGACAATAAAACAAACCCAAAAAGACAAAGAACTGCAGGACAACCAGTTTTTCACTTTGTTTTCTGTATGCACAACCGGGAGACTTGCATGAAGCCAGCGGGGCAGCAGCCTCCAGCAAACCAAACGGAGGTGGATCCTTACATCCCTTTAACCACTGCCGCTCTGCTCCACTGAACCTCATGGATGCAAACAACTCACAGCCTGTCAAAATAGAGACTAGATCCACCAATGCAAACCCGTTCAAAGCCATTAAACGCAAGGGACGCGTGGGCAGTGTGTGTGTGTGTATATATATATATATACATATATAGTGTAGGCAGTGTCATACAGAACCACAGCAGCAGCTTATTTAGCTCTCACAGCTCCTTCAGGTCATGAGCTTCTTGCCCAGCAGCAAAGCCATTGGGCAGCTGGTCCTTCGGTTGGATGACCCACACCAAGGGCTGATAGGAGAGGGTCGGGGGGGTTACCCGTGCCCGCACCCCGCGGCTGTGCGGCGAGCTCGGGCTGCCGCAGAACCGACAGCTGTGCCTCGCTGCCAGGCTGCTTCAACCGGGACCGCAGCCCCCACCGGGACCGGGACAAGACCCGCCACCACGGAAAGGCCGCGCCGAGCCAAGCCGAGCCGCCTCCTCGCCCCTTTCTACCCCTGGCTCATCCCGCCTCCCCCTGCCCCGCATCCCCCGGGCTGGGTTCGGCCCAGCCCCAGCCCCAGCCCTCACCTGCATGGCGGCGCCGGCCCGTTGCCCCGGGAGAGCCGCGCTGCCGTGCGGAGAGGGGCGGGGCGGGGCCGCGGGAAACGGCGCGGGGCGGGGAGGGGCGG
>WBNH01005403.1:24587-84048 GCA_013401255.1 Urocolius indicus
GCCAAGCACAGGGACCGTGGAGGAGATGATGCCGTAGGTGAGGGTGGGAGGGGGCGGGGGGAGCGGGGTTGGGGCCGGGGGGCAGGGGGGGGGGGGGGGGGGGGGGGGGGGGGGGGGGGGGGAGCGGGGGGGGGGGGGGGGGGCGGGGGGGGGGGGGGCCACGGGTCAGACAGAGCGGGGCGGGGCGGAGCGCGGCCGCGGGTCGGAGGGCGCGGGGCGGGGCGGAGCGGTGCCGGCCATGGCGGCCGCCGACAGACCGGACACGGAGGTGGGAGCGGGTGGCGCCGGGGCCGGGGCTGAGCGGGGTGCGGCGGGTACGGCGGGGCTGAAGCAGCCTGGGGGCGGCCGGACGAGCCGCAGAGGGTTGACCCGTGCGCTGCGCTGCGCTTCGCTTCCCGCCGCAGGTGCAGGAGGCTGGGCACGTCTTCCTCCTGATGAAGAAGGACTATCGCATCTCCCGCAACGTGCGTCTCGCGTGGGTCCTCAGCCGCCTCCATCAGCTCATCTGGGCCGTGCCCGAGCCGGAGCTGGTGAGTCGGTGTCACCGCTGCCCGGACCTGCCGGGCAGGCTCTGTTACCGCAGCCCGGGCTATGTCCCTCTCCCTGGTTCTTCCTTCGGCTCGGCGTTCCCACATCACCCACCGTCCCTTCTTGCTTGTAGGTGAGGTCAGACAACGAGCTGGACGTCCTGAGCATCCTGCCCAACGGCTGGCAGCCCGACGAGCCCGTGCAGCCCCGGCCGTACCTCCTCGTGCCCTCCACACGGGTCACTTTCCTGGCCCGCCAGTACCGCTTCGTCATCGAGCTTGACCTGAGCCCTTCCACAGGCATCGTGGTGAGTGCAGGAGGTGCTTTCTGGGCCCAGTTTTCCCTTTGCCGAGAAGGTTTCGTCCCTCCCTGTGTTAACTCTTTATAGCCTCGCTGTTCCCAGGAAGGAGACAACGCAGTGCTGCCAGCCGCGCAGCTCCCTGGCAGGTCCCTGCTTCTCAAGGCTTTCAACGTGTGCCTTTCGTCTATGACAGGCTGTGATTTCGGCCATGGGCCGTTGCTGAAGATGTCTGCTCTTTGCTCTGTGTGGTGGGATAACCAGCAATGAGACTGGAAGCCCTAGGAGGTGAAAAAGCTGTTGTCTCTGTCTGTTTCTGCAGGATGACTCCACGGGGGAGATAATTTTTGATGAAGTGTTTCACGCCCTTTCCCGCTGCTTGGTGGGATTGTTAAGACCCTTCCGTATCCCTGGCTCAGACATCATCTACCAGCCAGAGATCTTTGTCACCATCCAGGCTTATTCCTCCATCATTGGCCTGCAGTCCCATCAGGTAAAGATCAGCTTCTCCCTGGGCACAGCTCACCAGAGGAGACAGAGGAAAGCTGCAGCGTGTTGAGGCTGGGCTCTGAGCCCAGACCTGGCTCCTGAAAACGTACAGCCTGGTGCAGTGGGGAAGTTTATGTGAGCAACTTCTCCTTTCTGGGCAGCAAGTAGGAGTCTCTCCTGGGAGAGCCAAGGGCCCAGCAGAGAACACAACCCACAGGCACAGCCTCAGAGTTGGACCACGGGGAATATTTCCCTCACACCTGATGTGTGCTTGCTGGGTTTTTGTCGTTGTGTTTGCTTTGGCTTGTTTTTTTTCCTTTGAGTGCTTGAAGCACTCAAGAAGAGCTGATGTGCCCAAAAGCTTGTCTGCTTGCAATAAACCACTGTCAGCAGTGGTTTATTCAAAGGCAATTGCCTTCTCCTACAAACCTTGCTCTCTTTTTGCAGAGAGGTGGAAGTGTTTCTACCTCCTGGAGAGAGCAACTGGCCACAGTGTTGAAATAATCGGTGACATTTTATGTGAGCCAGTGCAAGTCTGTTTAGTAAATGGAAGTGTGGTTTTGCAGTTTATTCTCAGTTCCTTCCACCTCACAGTATTTTCGTGTTGTTTTCGTGTTTCTGATGATGTTACATCCCTTTGCTAATAGCAGGGACGGTGGGTGGTAACAGGAGGGGCCTGTTAACCTCTGCTTGTTCCTTTGCTCTCTTTCCCCAGCCCTCCTCTGTACAAGTGCTCTGTGAGGCTGCAGCTTTTCATGGTGTGTGTAGTGCTTGAGCAGTGCAGCTCTTGCTTTGGTCTGGCTTTGGGTCCTACCAAACTAAATGTAGCAGGAATCTCTCCCCTTGCCAGGGGTGTTCACTGTGTGTCACCTTACCCAGCTGCCCTCACGCTTTGCCTCGGCATCTTCCCGGCTTACACTGGATGGAGCACTCTAAAGTTGCTGTTTTACTACTTATCATCTCTCTAAAGACCCATTTACTGTACGAGGCCAGTGACATTAATCTTTGGGTATGGCTGGATAAGCTTTATGTTCCTTTTGCGGAGGAAAAGGCTCATGCAGGAAAGCCTGTCTGTATTGCAGTAATTTCCTTTCCCTGTGGCACTGTCAGGCCTTGCCCATCTGGAGTTGAGGGGATGTGAGTAACATGCAGCGTCCTGCTGTCAGTCGAGTTCTTGGCCTCCTGCTTGTGGACAGAGATTGTGCAACGGTGGTGTCTGTAAACATGAGTCTCATGCCTGTCAGCCTGGGGAGCCTCTGTGGTGGCAAGCTCCCTCTGTCACCTTACTCGGCCTCTTTTGTCACGCCAGTCTCATTTTTTTCCCCTCGTCCTTACTTTGGTTTGCTGTTCCTTTTTCTAGCCGCTTACTGGAAGACGATTGGGTCATTCTATGGGTGAATTAGATTAGAGCAAACAGACTCTTGTTAGTGGCTTCCAACAAGGATCCCACGTTGCTTTCTGCTGACAACTGCAAAGGAAATAGATAACTCTTGCCCAGGATTTCCCAAAGAGTGATGTGAGTGTTTGTTGTGGAGGGCAGAGCAGATGCTGTGAGACGCTGCTGCTCACAGGCAGTTTGCCCTGAGCAGGAACAGGGAGCAGAGGCCTGTGCTGTACCTGTGCTTTGTCAGGGACGTGTCTGAACACTGCAGCACTGTGTACCATTTCGGTAGTACCAAACCTTAACTGGAATGGCTGACGTGTGGCTCCTTGGGCCAGGTACTGTTCCAGGGCTGTCAGCTGGATGAGACGAAGCGAGAAGCCTTTCTGCACCAAGTTTACACACAGCTATGTGCCTTTGAGAACAAAGTGGCAGAGATGCTCCAGCAACAGTATGAACCCAAACCGCAGGTAAGGAGGGTGGAGGTGGTTGGGAGGTCGGGGCTCCCTGGAGATCTGCACTCTGAGGCCCTTCTGGGGTGGGGTGGCCAGAGGAACAGCGGCGTAGGTCTGGAGCAGGAACAGCCAAGGAGTGTGTAAGATAACTTTGTGGGATTCAGTAATGGGACTCGAACATGGAAGCAAACAGAACTAGAAAGTGTTTGAAAGGACTGCTGAGAAGGGTTACCTTCCCCAGGATCACTATGCAGTAAAGCAATCTGACTTGTACATCATGGGACAAACTGGAATATGCCTGTTCTCGGAGGGAGATAGTGGGAGAGGTGATTACACCTGTATCATTAGTCTATAAGTAGCTGTGAACGTTCCCTTAGCCCTTGTTACATTTCTTGAATGAAAGTGATTCCTCCTTACCACAAAAACTGACCATGAAACTGAACCAACAGCTGGTGCAGTTTCCAATACTCATTGAAGTCTGCGGCAGATGCTTGTTCAGTGGCCACAGATGTAAACGTCAGCACTGTGGCAGCATTCTAAAACACAGCTTAGGAGGGAATGAAAAGTGAGACTGTAGATATTTGGAGATTATTTGGTCCTTAATTAGCATTAATTACTAGAGTTTGGGCAAAAAGAAAACAAGTCTTACAATCCGATGAGCAAGAGGCTGCTGGTGATCCGAGGCAGCTGCATGCCTGAGGTGCTTCAGATCTCATGGTCTAGCTGAAGCTTATGCCTTTCAATACTGAAACTGTCATTCCTGAAACAGAAATGAGACTGCAGGAAGTAAATACCTTTACCAGTGTGTCCAGCTGGTGTGTTTGCAGTGCTTTGTGTGCATTCCTGCTTGCTGCAGTGTTTCTGTCACGGTAAACTACCCACTTAACATCTTCCATGCAAATGGGGGACAGGCTGGCAGAGTCCTGCCACAGGCTGTGGGGTGGAGGTGGGAGGCCCCAGGGCAAGGGCAGGAACTGAAACTTTATTTTTCGCTTGCTTTTGAAGTTGCATTAGCTGTGTCATTGTCAAACAAGTGTCTGAATTTAAGGTATCTGGCAAATTGAAGTGATGGGTAGTCAGCTATCTTTGCTCACAGCTGCAGACTGCTCCCCTCTGTGCAGAACAACAGCTCAGTTAGTTCTCATTTTCTTTTCCCAGCTCCAATGGTCTGTGTCTTTGCAGGGGAGGGTCTCACCCAGAGAAATGAAGCAATAGTTTATTACAGGGTGGGACTGTCAGAGCCTTCTGGTGACGAGAGAACTACAAATGCAGTAGGTTCCTCACCACTGTAATTATACAGATGTCAGGCTGTGCCTGGGGGATGTTTTTCATCGAAATGCAGGTATGCTGCTGCATCTTGCTTGTATCAGCACTGCATAATGGGTGCTGTCTTGACAGAATTAAATGTATAGGCACTAGACTTTGTCCTCGTGAGGCTCCTTACTCCCTCTGCTGCAGTGCTTCCTAAGTGTGACATAGCTGTGTCTGCCTCTTCAGTGTTTTAGGTTTTACTTGAGTAGATGCTGAATAGCTGCAGCTTCTACTAAATGACAAGGGGAGGGGGGAAACATATTCACCATCTCTTTAACTGGGAACTGCTTTGCTCTGCAGAAGACCTTTAGTGACACCAGAGTGTGTCATTTTTTTTCCCCCCTTCTGTGAGAAGTAAGTTTACAATAAAGCTCTGAGCATGTTGTCCCATGTGGAGACCTGCAAGAAGCAGCCTTTCCCAGCTGTTCCAAGGGGCCCCAAGTGATCAGGACTTTCAGAACACATGGAAAGGAAAGCTAGAAATGGGGTCTGCTGAGGTGCTGCAGGGCTGTGGTATCATGGGGCTGTTAGACTGGAGGCTGTTAGGAAGAATGAGAACTAGAGCTAGGCTGAAGTGTGCCCCAGGGGGTCCTGTGGGTTTACGGTTTTTTTTTACTTTTCCAGGTGGATTTGTCACCCCTGAGCCAAGAGGGCCCTGGTGATGTGCAGGAGTCCTCCGGGAGGAAGGCCAGCGTGTCTGTTGTCACGGCTGACGTGGGCTTGGTCAGCATGGTACGGCAGGGGATCCTGGCTCTCCAGCTGCTGCCCTCCAACTCCAGCGCAGGTTGGTGTCTTCCTCTGGGTGCAGCTTTGCCCTGTTGTTTGCCAAGGGTTGGATTCCTCTTGCCTTAAACTGACATTCATTTTATGAGGTCTGCTGCATGGAGCCTTCTGTTAAAAGGGTGAAATTTGAACGGCAGCTTTTGCTCTGCAGCCCGTGGGCTGGTTGTGGTGGTGGGAATGGGGAGAACAACACCGTGCCACGTGTCAGCGTTAGAGAGTTTGTGAGGAAACACAGCTCTAACTGTTGCTTGGGTCAGCCCAGGGTAGGCACAGCTGTGCCCTGCCTGAGTGCTTTTCTCCACCTAGTCTGGAAGTTTACCAGCTCCAGAACACTTGGAAAGCTTGAAAGCAGCCTCAGGATTTTCCTTTCTGCTTTCCACCCTGCCTGAGTTTTATCTCTGGGGGGATACACAGGGAGGGTGGCAGTTGTTTGAAGTGGAAGATATCCCAAGGTGTGCTGCCTTGTCTGCAGGTATCATCATAATCACGGATGGTGTGACCAGTGTCCCTGATGTGGCCGTGTGCGAGACTTTGCTCAACCAGCTCCGCAGCGGCACCGTGGCCTGCTCCTTTGTGCAGGTACGTCTGTGTTAGCAGGGAATGTGGGGGCTGCTGTCTGCCAGAGGGAGAAAAGTGGGTTGCCGTCAGCGGTGTGCCTGATTGAGGCCTTTAGCAATCTTCTACCTTGTTCTCAGCGCTGCTGTACCCTCTCAGGTATCTTCTTCATCCATCCTGTAGGTGGGAGGTGTCTACTCGTACGATTGCAGCTTTGGGCACGTTCCCAACGTGGAGCTGATGAAATTCATTGCCATGGCCACTTTCGGTGCTTACCTCTCCACGTGCCCTGAGCTGGATCCCCTGAGCCTGGATCTGAATGTGTATCACAAGGCGTTTCTGCTCTACTCCTTTCTGCGTACTGGAGAGTCCCTGAATCCAGAATACTACTGTGGTGAGGAATGAGCCTGTCTTCCTAGCATATGGATGTCTTGCAGCATCTCTCTTTGGGGTGACTCCCAGGCTTAGTTACACTGATACTCTCATTCCCCTCTGAAACATCCCTCCTGTAGGGTCTGCGCTGTGCAGCCTCATCCATTACTCCCTTCTTGCCTCCAAAAATTGGGTGGATCAAGGAAAAAATCTCTCTTTTTGCACTGTTTCCCTTTCTGTGGACTTGTCACACCAAACTACAGTTAGATCTGCTGTGTTGGAACTTGGAGGGGCTGAGGGGCTCTTGTCTGGCTTTCTCTGTGCACTGGTAGCTCGCAGATGGGGATGTTCTAGTTGGGCTTGCAGATGGCAGATTGGATTGAAATCTAGACCTCTGAGAACTGTCCCAAATGCCTGTCTTGGTTCTTATTTTGTGATTCTGTGACTGTGGATGTGCTGGGAGAGATTAGATACCAGGAAAAATGGAAACAGCCTTTTGTGCCCTGGTGATGCAGAAAGTGCAGATGGCAACAGTGTGTGACTTGGCAGCAGAAGCCACAGACAGTGACAAGCTTGAAGTGAGCTGACCCAGGGCTTGGAGATGTGGAATCTTCAAGAAGATCAGGTGTTAGTGGTTTAAACTCAAGGCTTCCACATCCCGATATCTTTTGGAAACCCCCTGGAAACTCAAGGTTCTCCAGGAAAAGGGATAAAGCCCGAAAGCTTTTGCTGTGCTGCTGTTGCAACAGGCTAAATGTGTAACTCGATGTGTGCCTCGTCACAGAGGCTGTCACAGAGGAAGCAGGCCCTGACACCCAGCCCTACTCCTCTCCCAGGCTTCTGGGCCGTGCTAGTGGACCCATTTGCTGCATTACAGAATCAAGAGTGGGTGTAAGTGGTGCCTGAAGGACATACAGTTCCTCAACCCAGCGAGTGTTCCTGGCAGCTTTTGTACAGCACCTTGGGAGAGCTGTTGCTGTAGGATGAGGAGCAGGGGAGTTGCTGCCTCACAAACCCTGTCTTTGCCGTTTACAGTGTCCCAGCACAGACTGTTCAATGAGCACCTGGTGTCTGCAAGCAGCAACCCTGCTCTGGCGATGAGGAGGAAGAAGCACACTGAGAAGGAGGTGCATGCTGACCTCGTGAGCATCGTCTCGGTCCGGCTACGCGAGGGCTACAGCATCCGTGAGGTCAACATCACAAAAGGTAACTGTGCTGCCTTGGAGGCTGGAGGCTTGGACAGAACTCTGCTGTTCAGAGGGAAGGGCAGAGTCTGCTGTCTCAGCAGGATGACTGGTATTGTGAAGTAAAGAGCTGTTTTCTCCAGACTCTGCAGTTTGTTTCTGTGAATAATTGGCTCTCTGTTGTCGCTGTGCACCTGGCAGCCTCCTCCTCTGTGGGTGTAAGTGCCTGGGGAGGGACAGTGACCTTCTGTATCTTGGAAATGAGCCCCCACAATTGCAGGGAAACTAGTGACAGAATTTGAGGCTTTGCAGTTTTCTGGAATTTCCTCTCTTTCTCCTGTTTTTTTTTCTTTTATCCCTTTTTAGTCTCTTTGTCGATTTCAGTGTTGAGCTGAAGGAGCCCTGGCACAGGCTGCCCAGTGAGGCTGTGGGGGCTCCTTCCTTGGTCTTCAAGACCCACCTGGACATGTTCCTGTGTGACCTGATCTAGATGAACCTGCTTCTGCAGGGGAGTTGGACTGGATGATCTCCAAAGGTCCCTTCAAATCCCTACCATTCTGTGACTCTATGCACTCCAAAATACGAGCACAATTTGCCCTTTGGTGCAACAGATTTGATACCTCCAAGCTACAGCCTTCTAAAGGAAGAAACTGAGATAAACAAGGATATTGTTAGGTGGACATACCAGGCCAGTCAGGACCATGACCAGTAGCTGAGGAACATCAAGCCATCCGGTGGCCCTGTCTTCTCACCTGACTTGGTAGAGATTTTTGCACTTGGAGTGTGTGAACTAACCTTGAAGGGTTTGAGAATCCCAAGGAGTGCCAGTAAACCTCAGCTGACTTTCCATCTCCAGCTGTGACTAGCGGTAGGGTTTTAGCTGAAGGGGAGACCAAAATCTCCAAATGCTAGTTAGGAATTGCAAGCAAGAGAAGAAATTACCCTTGAATGTCACAATGACCAGCAGAAAGCCTGGAGGATGGGATTCTTAAAACACAGTGTAAATGTGTACAACACAGAGCGACCCTCCCTGGGTCTTCACCATTCTTCTGGGGATATTGGTACACAGAGTATGTTTTATATTGGGAAATCGAAGTCTGGGATATGACTCCAAAACAATTCCAAGCTTGTCATGTGATGTTTTGTACAAATTCCCTGTGGTTTACCTTAAAACCATGTCAATATCTTATGCCACTGCTCTGCTTGGAAGATTGTCCAGAACTTTCATTGCTCTTTCTCTAGCTTCTTTCTAAACTCACTTAGACCTAATTAGACCTATATGACTTAATTAAGGATAATAAAGTTTATCTTCCATCTCTAGGGTTGCACAAACATATTTAAGAACAATGCCTTTCTCCTTGTAACCTCCCTTTCAACAGCTTGGGCAAGGCAATGTCTCATCCTCCTTTTGTAAGGGCAGGCTTTCTGTTCTGTTTATTCCTTTTAATAGCATGTTGGATTTTTTTTTCCCCTCAGTTGTTTGCCTTTCACAGTTTGGTCTCGTATTTCTTGAAGCAGTTAACACTGTTGTAAATGTACTTTTATCAGGGCCTTGTTCAGTAACACTGACACTGCCCTGCTTGTGAAATACCACATCTGGTAGACTTGAATCACATGAGCTTTCTTCATAGTTGCTTGGTGTTGTTAGCACAGAAATCCCTGTGGCTTTCCCTCACCTTTGCTTCCAGCTGATGAGGCCATAGGGGTGTCTTATTGGGTTTTGTTTGTTCAGTAGACTCTATATATACTGTTCTTTGTATAACAGTACTCTTTAAGCTCACTCAGGTGAGCTCACTGTTCCTGTGTGATAACTGGGAAGTGCAGTTCTTTTGGCTTGGGGCTTCTGACAAACTGAATGGATCTGAACCAACATTTTTGGGAATGTTGCTAACAATTCTATTAGTTGGGATAGAGTTCATCACCTGTAGGTGTGGCGTGAGATAGTTCTCTAAAACTCAGGCATATTAGATCCATTGCACTCTCCTTGCATAGGAATGTCTATGAAATGGTCTGACAAGTCAACTCCTGCTCAAGCTGTACTCAGTGTTGTCTTTTATCCTTCTAGACACCAGTTCACTTGCAGCTTGGATGGTGCTGGAGGAAGAGCCTTTCTTTAGTCTGGCAGGAACGGTGAAGTGCTCTCTGTGACTGTCAAGTCTTATATAGAAATACTGGGAGAAGTAGCAGGTGGGAATCATTCAGAAAGCAACTGGACAGGTTCACATTGGACCTGTAGCTACAACCTCTAAGGATATCATAAAGCTGCCAGTTCTTGGACTCTGGAGGAAAGTGTTAGAAACATCACCACAAGCACTCTCTGTGCTGTTCTCTAGGTATTTTCCTGCTGCCTTGTAGTCCTCAGAAGGCTAAATGGATTGGTCTTCTGTTTTCACAAGAACAGAGAGCAGAGGAGCCAGCTGCACTGTATCAGAGCTATCTTCTGTGGTGAATACCCATGGGCAGGTGCAAGGGGAGGAGTGAAAACACATTATCTCCTCTCCTTTCTTCCCTTTGAGCACGCTGGTTCTGTGCAGCTCAGGGGCTCCCTGAGCTAGAAATACTTTCTGTGTATTCTGATAAAGGGTTTTTAGAAGGAATTTGAAATGAAATGTCTGAGCTATCAAAAATACAGTGTGTTTTTCTATGCCAGCCTTCAGTATAGTAGCAGAGGGTGTTACTTACACTATGGGAAGGCTGAATGCTCTGGGGAGTTGCTGGCTGTGATTAGGAAAATTGTTGAACATCTTAAAGTGGAATTTACAAAAGATCAAGACATTCAGCCATTCAGCATTGCCTCTCCTAAGGAAAAGCACATTTGCCTCAGTAGGGCTCTCTTGGCAGTCCTGTAGAGAAATGTGTAACAAAGAACAGTTAATTAACCTGGATTGCCAAAAGCTTTTGCCAAAGCTTGCAGTCTAAAGGCTGTTAAGGAGCCAGCTGGCTGTGAAGCAAGAGGAAAGAGTGCAGTTGTGGACTTTGACACTGGGCTTTTCTGCTTCCCTTTGCCGAAGGCAAAATAGAATAAATAGCTGGCTTTGTGCTCAGAGTTGCCTGGAGAGCTTGTTGTAGATATTTATAAGTGCTCTTCTTACCCTCACTGTTTGATTTTTAGATATTTAGGCCTTTGGAAGGCTGCTATGGTTGGTTAGGAATGCAGGACTGCTTGTGGAAGGAGGAGGGTTGGAAGGCATGGAAGGAAGAGAAGCTGTGTCTGAGGAGCCATGGGGCCATCACCACCTCACCTCCTGTTTCTGTCTGGGACAATGTCAGGGGATTGCTCTTTGTTACAAAAATTCTAACTGACCATTTGATGTTGCCCTGTGTTGAGGAGAGCCTGGAGGACATTCTTCAAAACCTCATCTTCCTCTGTGGATCGATTTAGCACTAAAAATGTCTGGGCCTGAGCTGGCCAGTGAAAATGACTGTTCTCAGTGTCAGGAATTGGAAAGGTGGGGTGAGTTTTTCTATAAAACAGGTCTTGACTTAATGAAAGAAGGCAAAACAGCAAAAACTTTCGTTAGCTACAATGAATAATTAGCTACAAGAGCCAGAAAGACACTGCTTTGCAGTGGGAACAAGCTAAAGATTCATCTAGGTATGACTTCAAACTAAGCAAATATTTTGCCTGTGTTTTTTGTTTGGCTTGTGTTGGATGGTAGGAGTGAAGCCAGGATGAGTCCTGGAAACACAGGTGCAAGTAGGAAATGTTTTCATTAATGATCTAGGCAAAAAAAAAAACCCAACAAAAGCAGGGATTTGTTTATCATGTGTGCTGTCCATGCAGTGGGCTTTGTTGTGAGAACCAAATTATTGTGCAGAAAGCAGTGGTTGGGGGCTAAAGCAGTAAGGGTGAAGTGACAGCATGAAATGGAAAGAGACAAGTTTTGAATTCTTGTTTAGCCTCACTGATAGAGTCTTTGTATGGAAACAACAGGCAGCACAACACTGGCAAATGCACTTGTAGTAATGCAAAACATCCACTGGGGAATGTACTAGTGACCTTAAATAAAATACCAAGAACCCCTCAGATGAAATACAGATGAAATACAGTATACACCTTTTGATTATCTTTGTTTGAGAGAGATGAACTCTTGAGGTGCAGGAAGGTCTGGGACTGTTCAGGGGAACTGATGACTGCTGGGTTTAACCTGCACAGTAACAGCTGAGACTAGGTGAGGATTTCCTCCCTTTCTGCACACTCCTTTTCAATGGTATGGAAATGAAGCTTCTCAGAATAAAAATAACTTAATCAAAAAGCACCCAAGCATGAATTTGGCATGTACCCTGAAAGGTTTCTGCTCAGTATTGACAGGGGAAGAGTACTGTGAGGGAGCTTCCCAGCAGGGACCGTGGGAACAAGCAGTGAGGTGGCTGTAAAATGGAGTGTAAGCAGCCTGGGAAGGGAATGGCATGATGTGCCCACGACAGCAGCAAATGCAACTCTGCAGGAAACACAGGATCCAGGCTGATGACCCGTTCAGATGGTTTCCAGCACATCCAATCACTTACCTCACAAATGCTGCAAGTCTGGCAAACTGTAGAGCAAGCTGGACATCAGAATAGATGATTGAGCAGTTGAAACAGCAGTGTGGCTCTGTTTTGGAAGGTCATGTGTTTTTCCCTGGGTTCTTTCAGTACAAATACACATGCACAGTCAGCAGGAGTGTGACAGCTTTGTGCTCTTGGGCTCAGTGAGGCTTGCTGTCAGGTGTTTTGTGTTGATCTTGTTAGAGATGCAACGGGCTGCTTAAAGAAAAAGGTAAAAAATGTACAGTTTGAAGAACAGGTGAATATTTATTGACTTTGGGAGGAGAAGAGGGTAAACGTGGTGAGAAGCTTTTGATGCTTAAAGTTCTGGGTTACACGAAATACTGTCTGTGCAGGAAGAATATAGAGTTTAATTAAAGAATTGGGCATCAGCTTCAGTTTGTTTATGGTCTGGGCTCATCAGGTCTGAAAGTCCTTGTTTCTGCAGTGGGATAAACTAGCTGCAGAGTACGAATGAGAAAACTAAAGGTCTTGTTAATCTGGTCAAAGCAACAGGGTGTTTTTGAGACAAAGATGAGGCTATGAAGAAGAGAGCCCTTTGCAAGTGTCAGCACCTCCTCCAAGTTTCAGCTGCTTTGTGTAGTGTAGATGCTACAGGTACATTGAAAGAACTGTTCACCAAATGCTGCTGTGTAAGCAAAGCCTTCTTCTGTTGGGGAGGAGACTGGATGACTTTACCTAAACAGCTGTTAGATTTTGTGCTCCTCACAGTGATCAAACAATCTGGCAGTACCTGTGGAGTCTCTGGCCAGACATAAATCTCAGCTGTGTACCAAACAAGCACTTGAACCTGTTTCTCCGCTCCCATGCAGGTGGGTCTCAGCTGGAGGTGAAACTAGTGCTGCTTTGGAAGCATAACATGAGGATAGAGTACTTAGCTGTGACACCTTGGCCCCTGGACCCATCAAAGCGCAGCACGTGGGTTGAAGTGACGATGGAGGGAAGCTACGACATCCTGCACGACATCAGTTGCACCATGAGGAAGCCTATCACCAGCCTCTACCGCACCACGGTCATCCGGCGCTTCTGGAACACCTTGCAGAGGTGAGCCAGGCTGTCCCCAGCACTTCCCAGTGTCACCAAGAGATTCCTTCCTTGGTATGCTGGGGCATGGGCTGTGCAGGTGGCCATCCCCAACCCAGAGCCCCAGAGGAACGTGCTGTGAGGAAGAGGCGTGACTGGCAGCAAGCTTGCCATGTAGCCAAGGGAAAGACTCAAACTACCTGTGACCTGCTCTGTAAGATGATGTCATGGTGAAGCTATTGCTGCTCCCCCCCATTCTGATCCTGTGATGCAAACCTTACCTCTGACTGCCATCCCATGGAGGTGGGGTGTTCTTACAGCACAGCCTTGCAGTTCTGCATGGTCACACTAGGAGCAGCAGCTCAAGTCTCTAGGCCTGAAGGGCATGTTGGCTTGTAACAATTTCCTGGCCATTATCCCCTGCTGTTCATCAGATTCCTTTTCTAGCACTTAATTCCCATCTCTGATCATACTCCTTATATATTTGGCTGTTATACTTCAACTCCCTTAACATGATCTTTACACTCAGGTGTTGGATCCCATCCTTGCCCTAGAAAGGAATGTAGATGGGCTCCCAGTACATAGGGAGTGCTGTGTGCGCAGGCACAGGGCTGGCTGGGGCAGCAAGGGGGAGAGTGTGGGCTTTTGTGGCTATCTGCCTCTTCTCTTGCAGCATCAACCAGACAGATCAAATGTTGGTTCATCTGCAGTCTTTTGACACAGTCCCAGAACACTTCACTATTCCTGAGAGCACCAAGAATGGGGTTCCCCTTTTCTACATCCCTCCAGGCTCCACCACTCCGGTATGTTCCCCCTCTCTCCTGTTTAATTTGGGATAGGTTGTCTTTCCTGCCTATTCTGTCTTGCACTAGAGGACAACTAGTCTCAGCAGGCTTTTCCAGGGGATATCTCACCTGTGTGGAGTTGCAACTGGCAGTGTTGTGCTCTGGTGATGCAGCCCAGCACCGTCAGGTGAAGGTATTGGAGGTGCTGAATAGTTGTCTAATAGGCTCATTGCTCTGAGCACTCGTGTGGAAGGTACACGAGAGATGCTTGTCATCTGCACAACAGAAACTAAACAGAGTATGAGCCAAGAGTTTCCCCTGCAAAATTCAAATTCATTGAAGCTCACTGAGCGTAGCATGTGCTAACATATTATCTGTTCCCTGCTAGCAGTGTCCTGGTGGAAGATGTCTAGCAGATAACAAAGCTAGGGGAGCTTTAATTTAAGAAGTCTGTCCCTTTAATTCTGTTGCTTAAGCCCTTCTTTCATTTGACCTAGTAAGTTTTCATTACATAGGGTTATGTATCCCATAGTATATCTGGCACATCCCACGTCATGGCTAACCACCACCTTATTTCTGTGTCAGCACAGTTGCTGTAGTTGGTGGAGTGACAGTGTTACCTTACAAACATGTTAGAGTTGCCCAATGCCACCCATGGCTGATACCCTATTTGCATGAGCGCTCTCAGACGAGTTGTCTCGGTGTCTAATTGCTCTACTGACACAAGCCATCTATGTCTCTCTCCTCAGAAAGCACACCATTACATGTGCTGGCTGTAACACGGTTCATTTACTTGGTGCTAAGTGGTTAAACTCCTAATGAACTTGAAACTTCGGGAGCCTGGTTTGGTTTTGCTGACGTGGTGCTGGCCTGTTTCAGTGTGAATGCACTTAGTTATTCTGCTGAGGGGCACTTACTGAAAGCCAGGGGGGTGGCCTTCTGGGCCTGCACAGCTCAGCTGCTAGAGAAAGTCCTGCTCTCTCTGGGTGGAACCAGTTTCTTGCTGAATATTGCCCTGTCGTTTTCTCAGGTGCTCTCCCTGCAGCACAGTGGGTCTGACTCGAGCCATTCCCAGTTTGCCTCCTACTGGAAGCCTATCCTTTCCATGGATGCCAACTTCTGGCAGAGGTGGCTGCACATGCATCGTATAGTCCTCCTCTTGGAGCATGACACGTATGTAGCTGGTGTGCACAGCATGGGGCTAGCCTGGGAAAGCAGAGCCTTCAGTCCAGTTGCAGTTGTTTTGCCAGGTGCTTATGGCCTAGGGAAGGCCCTTGGGACCTGGTGGATGTTGAGTGCTTGTTTGAGAGAGACTGTGGGTTGGGAAGTCATCTTTGCCAAGAGAGGGGCTGTTCTCAGGAGCATAAATTTGCTCTCAGATCCCTCCTTGGCTTTGGATTTCCTGATGGCAGGGATTGTGGAAGCATCCAGTTGGAGCTATCCCACAGCTTTTTGTCTGCCTTCCTGAGGCTGGCCCTAGTTGCAGAGTTATGTGAATAGCAGCCACGTATTGCATAGAGGGAGACAGGAGTGGTGCAGGGTGGAGAGCAGGATCCCTGTGTGCTCAGGGAGCGTGGCTCTCACCAGCAGGCAGGAGAGGTGCTTGAACGTTGGCTGCTGTGGATGACGAAAGCTGATGTGCCAGGCAGAGGATGAGTTGGAGTAGTTGTAGTAAAGTCTGGGAAGAAGAGAAATGAGTAGAGAGAAGGTTTTTTAAATGACTTTCTGCCACCCCCTGCAGGCCTGTGCCCAAGCACCTGCACACACCGGGCAACAACGGCCGCTACAGCACCATCCAGTGCCGCATCTCTCACTCGGCGCTCACCTCGCTGCTGCGGGACTGGAGCAGCTTTGTGCTGGTGGAGGGCTACTCCTATGTCAAGCTGATACACAGGTGAGTGGCTCTGGAACAGTCTCCTGTGGGGAAGCGTCCAGAGGAGAGGATAAGAGTGGATGTGAAACCCTGTATACTCTGAATTACAGGGAGAGAGAAGCTCACTGTGGGGGGTTTTGCCACGCTAGACCTGAGCTCTGCGGAGCAGGCCTCCTCCTGGCCTGACAGGACAGAGCAGCAAGGTCTGTGCTATTTCACTGCTGTCTTGTCTTGGTCCCTCCTCCCTAGCTCTGAGGATCCCACACCTTCCTCGTTCTACGTGGTGCGGATCATCTCCAAAGCTCCCTGCATGGTTCTCCGGCTGGGGTTCCCCATTGGCACACCTGCACAGGCCAGGAACAAGGTGAGAGCTGGCTGACTGCTACCTGGGATGTAGGAGCAGAGCAAGAAGTTCTGGGTGTGGAAGTGGTGGACAGGTCGTGGGTGATGCTGTGTGTAGGTATCCTCCAATAACTAACTACTGTGTTAAGGCTCAGATGGGTGTGAATTTACTGTAGCAGAAAGGGACGGTTTGGACAAAGCTTTCTGTGTTAAGTTTGTGAAAGTCTAAACCCAAAGACTCAAAAGATCAATAGAATAGCTGGTCATGTGAATGTTTTTCCCACTGCTTGATTCAACTGCAGGGGCTTGAAATGACTCAAAGGTTATCTAGACTATCTGTGTGACCAAAGCACAATCAATACTGTCTGTCAGGAACAGCAGATACTCGACTGACTCGTCTGAAAAGACCTCTGTGGTGGATGGTACTGCATGTTCCCTAGGTTGTCTACTTCAGTAGACAATGCATTGTGTGCATTGTTTCGTTTGGGCAAGGAGGAGTCAGAGCTAAAATGCAAACAATTCCCTGTATGATCAGTACAGGGAGAGGGGAAAGAAATGAAACACCCGTCAAATGTTTTGAAGAGGTGCAAATCTGCTAGATAGACTTGTAATAACTGCTTTGTACCAAAAGAAATAGGCTGGTGCAGAAGGTGAGGTTACTGTGTGGATTGTTTCTCCAGCTCTAATGACTGAGACAAGTCTTTAAGTGTTCTTAGGTGAAACAGTAAGTATGAGAAATGTGTCCTGCTGTTAAACTGTGTGAACCTTTTGTTTCAAACAAGAGGTTTGTCATTAAACCTGGGTCTCTTGTCTTCATGAGATACATTTTTCATTTGTCTCACTTAGCTTTAGTGTTAGATTAGTCTGAGGAGAAGCTGACAAACATGGGAAGGACCATCTCTGTCTGAGATGATGAACCCAGATAACACTGGGTTCAGTGGGTTCAAATTCTCTGCCACTCTGGAGGATCTGCCCTTTCATGTCTTGAGGAGATCCAGGCTTTGGGCACTGATTACTGGGCCGACATGTGGGCTTGGTATTGCTAAGTGACAGGTTTTGTGAAGAAGTTGCCTCTGGCAGATGTAGGTTAATACCTGTCTCATGAAGAAGGTGTCAGACAAGCACCATACCCTGCAGCTCTGGGCAAGCTCCAGATCATTGCACCAGGGGCTGTACATAGATATAAACTATCGTGCACAATCTCTTCTCTGGTTTTTTTCCCCTCCTTTTGCCTGCCATAGGGCTGATTAGCTCCACGGTGTGGAGGATGGCAGCACACAGCTCAACCTGCCTGGTTTCAGGGGAAGGTTTGTTTTTGTGATGAGCTATTCAGATTTTGTTCAAGGGAAGGAGAGCAGCTGGTCACCTGGTACAGTTGGACTGTCAGAAGGCTTTTGGTCAGACTTCAATGTAGGATACAACTGTAGAACTGGAGTTGGAATGGGATGCCATAGACCAGAAACTGTCTTAGGGAACAAAGCAAGGAAATTGTGGTTTTTTTTTTCCCCAATCTTTTTTTTTTTCTCCTCAAAGAGTAGGGAACTCATCTTGAGTAGATTACAGGGGCTGAGCTGGGAAAATCTGCAGGTGGCACAAAGCACAAGGGTTTTCTCTGCCCTGTCAACCTGTGTGCTTTGTGAACATCTAAGCCACGCAATGGTAACTGGAAGCCACTCTTGATAACTGCAGCATAGTGCACCTTGGGAGCCTGAACACCATCAGTGATACTGTCTTATCAGTATGGAACCACAAAGGGCATCCAAGTGGCATCGTAGTGCAGAAAAGAGCTCTGCATATCGTTCAGCCTCAGGAACTGCTCTGTCCTGGGGAAGGACATCAGAATGATGGGGAAAGCTGCTGAAAAAATGATGTTGAGGAGGGCAATGGGGAGCTGCTGTTCTCTTGTTTGCCTACAATGGTAATGGAAACTAAAAGGGGTTGAACAAAGATCATGGCAAGACACCTAACCATGGAAATGTCAAAGAAAGCACTGGGGCATTGTGGGGACCAGATGCTGATGTGGGCAGAATCCTGTTCAGAGCTGCCCAAAGCTCTAAAAGAGCAATCAGGAAGTTGTTTTGAAAGCATCTTGGAAAAAAAAGTAATCTAAAATATAACCTAAGAACCTTTTACCATAGAGGTCTGAGATGTGAACACGACAGTGGGGGAAAGACAGCAGCTGTGGGAACAGTCTGGCTCTGTCTTGTACGTGCTAGTTTGCATTTGCTGTGGGCTGCTGAGGAGAGGAGGAGGGGAGGAATGAGGGTGGGTACTTGAGCTGCTTGTGTGGAAGAGCTGGCATGCAATTAGTTTGTTTTTGATCAGAGTTATGGAAGGTGATTTCTTCAGCCTTGATATTATCTTTGTGGGGTTTGGGCTTTTCTTTTGGTGTTAAAAATGTTCATAGTTCTTAGAATATGGGACCTAAGAGCTCTGTGTCATTTTGGTCTTGGTCCTGCTAGTGTGTCACAAGTAAAACGAGCTGCTCATCTGTACATTTGAGGAGTGTTAATCAGGCTCTTATTCTGGAAGCTTGTTTCGAGTAGCTTACACCTCCAGACAAAGGTGGTCACGTTTCCCTTCTGCTTTTGCCATGACAGATAGTGGAGGAGTTACGGGACCGAATCTTGCAGCTGCGCTTTCCCCACAGGGTCCAGAGCAAGGAAGCAACTCCAAAAGCAAAGAGGAAAATGTTTGGCAGTAGTTCTCCCTCCAAATCTCCACCTGTGGCTGGGGCACAGTCAGCCCTCTCAGACAGACCCTGCCTTGTTGTGCTCAACAAGCCCTTGGAGAAGTTGCTGATCAGGTAGTGATGGAGATGCAGGCTGTGAGCACCCCCTTGTTGCCCTGGGAAGTGTGGGGGGGGAGGAGGGTGTGTGGATGACACTGCCAGTGGCAGTGAAGCCGGTGGTTGTTGGGGTGGCTTTGGGCTGTGTGGCTGGGAGTGGCAGCCGTAGCATGGGAGAGCTGTGACTTGCAGCAGGAGTCCTTGTTGGACGGGCAGATATGTTACTCCTAACTAATACAGTGCAGAAGTAAACTTAGTCACTGCTGCCTGAGCAGGATCCTGTGCTGGGCCAGCTCTGTTCTACTGCTGGAGGGCTGTGTCCTGGGCCCAGCAAGCAGGCTGAGGATCCAGACAGCTCTGGCCCTGAGCAAAGCTTGCTTTCCACCTCAGTGAGCCACGTTTCTGCCCTCTCCCCTAGGTATGAGAAACTGCCTTCTGACTACCGAGCCCCTTTCATTCTCAACCTGGAGCACCCGCCGGTGTCAGGCCCGCTCACCGTGGCTGCCAGCCGGACGGCCTCTTCCACCCTGGCCTCGCTCTCCCGCTACTTCTACCACCAGCGCTGGATCTGGAGTGTCCAGTCAGGGTTGGCACCGGCTGTGCCCATCACTGCTGTAGCACAGCTCCTTTCCACCCTCACCGAGTAAGTTGCTCACCTGAATGAGGATGCTTTCTCCAGCTAGTCCTGGAGATGCAGAGACAGCAGTGTGGATCTGACTGCCTGCAGCTGCTGTGCAGGGGGTTTTGGTCCTGCGTGCAGCTTTTAGAGCTGCTTGGGCCAGTGCACTACCCAGTTCTGCAGCTGAGGAAAAGGAGAGTCCTTGAAAACATACAAAAGGGCAAGAGGTGTTACTGAGCCTGGAGGCTGTCCTGTGCAAAGAGTCACATCTCCCTATTCCTTGTGTGTAGCTTCTTGTCTTGGGAAGGATGGTGGTATGGAGTGAAGAATACAGTCATTCTTGTGTTTGAGGTCTTGCAGTGTGGGTAGGAAAGCCCTCCATGCCTCACTGCCTCTCTGTTGCCAGACTCCGTCTGTCAGAAGGTTTCCACTTTGCATCCAGCGGGGATGGAATTATCAACATGGTGCTGGAGCTGCCCATACAGGTGAGCCTGGGCGCTGCAGAGTGTGGACACAAGCCTTCGTTGCCTGTTCTGAGGTGGATTTCCATCCACTTCTGGCACACACCCTTGACATGTAGAGGGAGACTTGGCTCCTTTTCTGGAGTAAAGCAGCTTGGGCGTTTTCTTGTCTTCATCTGCAGTTAGAGAGCTGCTTTGCTGGTAGGGACATGGAGTCATAGAATGGTTTGGGTTGAAAGGGACCTTCAAGATCATCTAATTCCAACCTCCTTGTTGTGGGCAAGAACATCTTCCACTAGATCAGGTTGTTCAAAGCCCCAGACAAGTCCTGGCCTTGAACACTTCCAGGGAAATGGCATCCACAACCTCTTTGGGCAAACTCTTCCAGTGTGCTGTGCTGGAGGAGTTCTTGGGACTGGGACAGGCTTCCTCTCTCCACTGCTGCTAGTGGAGCTGGGTGATGTGTCTGTGTAGTAGAGAGGAGCCCTGGGTAGGTGTGGGCTGTTGCTGCTGGCTGGGCTGATGCAGTGTCTCACCTCCAGATCGATGGTTCGAGTGAGAGCAGCAGTGGCAGGGAGAAACACACCTGTGTCGTCCAGTACCTCCTCTTCCCACCCCATTCCACCTCCACCAAGGACAGGTGAGGCTGTTGCCCTGTTCCTAGGGAGGGCTGGCAGTGGGGTCATGGCTCCAGGCTCACTCAGCGTGGGAAGGAAGGAGTCCCCTGTCATCTGGGACAGGCCTGTCGTGAATTGATCACCAGTTAGATGAGGCTTTGCCTGCAAGCTTAGGGTTTGTGTGGCTGCTTTCACAGCTCAGAGAGAAGCTGCAGTGGGCTGCTGGCACTGTGACATCTCACAGGACTTGTTATGTCCTTCCTTCAGCTTTTCCACAGACGATGACAATGATACAGAGGTAGAGGCCATCGAGGTGGACACAGAGCTGAACCTGGTCACTGAGTGCTGGGTGGAACCCCAGAGCGGCCATGTCCACAGTACTGCTGAGAACTGGAAGCACCTCCATGGCTTACCCTACCAGAAAATACCTAAAGCAGTGAGTCCCTGAAGGGGTGGGAGGGGTGGGCCCTTATTTGGAAGGAGAAGGGTTTATTGCCAGTGCACTGCAACACTGCAGGTGAGTTATTGAGGGCCAGAAGACGTGGGAATGCTGTTAGCAAAAGAGCTGAGATGTCTAGAAGGGGAACTGGGCTACTGGATAGAAACTGTTTCTGGATTGCAATGCAGTGGATGCAGTGCTGCTGTGTGGCGCTAAGTGGGAAGATACAAATGAATTTGTGAAGAGGCATTGCGTTGGAGGGGAGCAAGCTGGAGCAGAGCAGAGAGTGCAGGCAGTGCTACCAATGCACCTCCTGAATAAGGCAAAAAGAGGCTAAAGGGGTGATGCAGAAAGAGGCATCAATGAGTGAGAACAGGGCAAGTCGTGGGATGGGATTAGGGATGTTTCCTCTCCTTGCTTTTTAGCCTGTGTTCTCCTGCATTTAGGGGTAATAAGTCTGCTGCATACAGCTGAGCCTTGACTGCTTGTTTGCAGCTCTATCCTCGGGACCTTGCATGCATTGCCACCATGCTGACCTTCGAGTACATCAGCCAGTTGTGCCAGAACAAGGAGTGGGTCTGCCCTCCTTCAGACAGCAAAGCTACTGAAGGTGAGTCCAGCATATGTATCCTAGCAGGTTTGATGGAACAACAGGCAGCTAGGCCCTGAATGTCTAAGGGCCTGTTAAGAGGTTTCTGGAAACTGGGACAGGTATTTCGACAACACCTTTCTAGCTTTTGATGGCCACGTGTCACTTTGGTTGCACTTGTGCTAAACTGCCAGAGAAATGGCTTCATCCTGGGAAGGCCAAAAGGCTGGAGAAGTGACTAGGTGACCTTGTTTGAGCATGGGTTTGGACCCAATGGCCTGCAGAGATCCCTTCCATCCACAGCCGTTCTGTACTTGTGTGAGAGGGGCTGCCTTCTGGAGCAGATGGAAGATGAGCTCACCTATGCAGTGATGAGCAGAGTATGCCTGTACAGGTGGTCTTACAGAAGTTGTAAATAATGTGAAGGAGGAGCTCTTCTAAGTTACAAGATGAGGTTTCCAGAGCAGTTTGAGGGATGCTTGCTTCCTGGTGGTGCTGTTCATCTCTGAACCCATTGTGCTCTGTTATCCCACAAAGATAGGGCAGGGGACCTTAGAAGATCTGTGTGTTCTCTTCCTTCAGGATGAGACTGTGTATCTGATCTGATGTGATTAACATAGTTCATTGAGAACTCCAGGAGTAGGCCTGGGGGTTCACCCTTGTCAGGCAGTCTGTTCCAGAACCTCACTGTATGTGCTGTCCTGGCACTAGTTCACCCTGTCCTAGATCTCTTGTTTGCTTGCCTTGCAGCAAATAACACTGTAGATATTGGGTGGGTTTGAGGGAGCCAGGATCGTCCCAAAGGCTGAGGGCAAGACCTGAGAGAGCTCTATTCAATCACATCGCTGGCTCTGTCAGAAGGGGAGAGGGTCAGGAAGGCTCAGGGCCTGGAGGGCAGGAACTCCTTCCTGAGGAAGAGGACAGGAAACATCTGCAGGGATGGGAGACCTCTACCCAGAGTCCTTGTCCCTGCTTACACTGATAATTCAGGCTGCCTCTGGCTCCCAGCACAGTCACTGCTCTCCAGCAGAGTTACTGTTGTACAGCTTTTGTCCCCTGGCAGCTCTGGGCCAGAGTTGTGTAAGGCCTCGTGGTGCCTTTCCATCCTTCCTTGTAGGAAGGTGACAGTAAGCCCAGGAAACTCTTGGAGCCTCTTACTGCCTCTGTGTAGCAGCTCCCAATGTGCTGCAGCCTCTGGCAGGCTTTGTCCTTTCCCTACATTCATTCTTTGTATCCCAAAGAGGGAGTTGGGGCAGCGTTGTGTGTCTTTGCCTGTGCTGCTCTCGGGGTGTTCAGGGCTGGCACTGTGCCTGTGGTGGCCCGGGAGACAGGGCTATGTGATGCCCACAGGCATGTTATGTTCCCAATTCTCACTGCAGATCCAGACATGGGGGCTGGTTTTCGAGTACATGAGATCCCATTCCAGTTCAACCTCATGAAGCTGTTGCCCAGGTGCCAGCAGGTTGAGATGTTCTTCCTAATGCTGACGAAAGGTACGTGCCTCTTCACCACCTGCCTTCTCTTGTCCTCCCTCTGTGGCTCTGGCACCCTGCTCTGTGTGCTTGTCTCCCTGGGCAGCAGGTGTGTGAGAGCTGCCATGCTGCTGCTTTCAGCAGTAGCTCAGTGCTGTTCTTACTCTGCAGACCCAGTGCTGTCCAGGTATGTTGCTGTCTGTCTTGAGGTGACAGCTTTGGAAGAGTTGCTTTTGAAAGCATGAGGCCTAGACTGTTGCTCTGTGGTGGTGGCTTGTTGCTCTTCAGCCTCAAACATATTCAGAACAGTTGCAGCAGCAGGGTGGGCCAGTGTGGAGTAGCTAATGGTGCTGGAACTCCCAGGCTTCCTCACCACTCTCCAAGTCAGCCTTGCAGAGATGCTGAGGGAAACTCCTGGCTGCGTGCAAAGGGCTGTCTCCTGGGGGCCTGGGCAGGTGGTGGCTGTGGAGATGCTGTCTCTGAGGCTGTCCTGGTTCTGTTTTGGAGCAGAGAATGAGGAGGTGACCAAGGATTCTTCGTTTGTGCCCAATGAAATGCTACTAAACCTCTTCCATGGCTGCCTGCAGCATGACCTGAGCGACAGGGAGATCCCCATGGCTGATGCTGACCACGTGGCTTTCATGGAGCAGGTTCTGCAACGGGACCGTGATGGTCATCAACCTCCCTTCACACTCCCTGTGATCAGAGGTAAGGGCCAGGAGTGGGGCAGCAATGACATCTGGGGGGTTTCAGGAGCCTCACTTTCAAGTCTCTTTCCTCAGCTGGTGTTTCTAAGCTTAGTTTATCTGCTCCCTTTCAGAAGAAGCCCTGAAAGGCTCTGGGACCCTGGAGCAGCAGGATGCTGCTGCATCTTATCACCTTGTTGGCAGCAGCGGCACCAGAGATATGACTGGCTCCACAAGTACCCTGCAGGTACTGTTGTGGGGCTGTCCTTCTCCCAGTCCCCTCTGAAACAAAAGCAGCAGCTGTTGAAGAGCAGGAGAGTTTAGTAGAAGGGTTGAGAACAGATTGAAAGGCTGGTGTATTCCCCACGCTTGGCAGCAGGTCAAGCTGCAGCCTGTGGCTGAAGTCAAGCAGGAACCTGGTAGGTGTTGTGGGCAGTTGCATTTGTTATGGGCCCAGCCTCTTAAAGCAGCACTGCTGCTGTGCCACGTGCAGATTGCTCAGAAACCATTTGGAACCACTACCTGAGGGTCAGAACTAGCCCCAGCAAAGCTGACTAAGCAGCTCCTGACTGCACCGTGTTTCCTGGCGTCAGACTGCAGTGGGTGGCCAGGGTGACTTCAGGGACCTGCTTTCTGGCTGCTACACGTACCAAGGTAAGCTTGTTCCCTGTGCTCTCAGCTTACCCAGCTTCTGCTTTTCCCTCAGAGCCTCAGCAACACGGAGCTGCCCCAGGAGGACGCGGCGCTGAGCGCTGCTGCAGGGCCCTGTCCCCCACAGTGGCGATGCTATGCCAAGCTGGTCAACCCACAACACGTCTTCCTCACCTTCCTGCCAGCCACCTTTTCAGGTGAGGCTGCCTGCTGTGGGGAGGGAAAGGAGTCAGCAGTCCCAAGAGTCTCCTCAGCAAAACAGCAAAACCAGAATCAGCTCTTGTAGAGTGGAGAGAAAACTGAAGAGCAGAGTCCAGAGCCAGTGTTTTTCCCTGCATGGCCATGAATAGAGCAGTGCTGAATGTATTGCTGTTCTCTTCTTGGATGTGCTGTTGCCCACATGCTGCTTTCAGACAGGGAATGTGACTTTTAGCTGCTGACTGCAACTATTGGACAGTTTTCCTAGTAGAGCCCTTAAGGCTGTTAATGATGAAGTAAAGAGACTGCTGATGGATTGTCTGGGAGTGTCCCTGCTTCTGGGCATTGACACTGGTCTGGCTTCCACTGAGCTGCTGGTGAAGTCTGCTAGGTTCAGCTGGAAGTACTATGTGGAGCTGCTGTCGTGCAAAGAGAGATAGCAGGGACATCTACACCGCTGGGAATGTAGATGGAGGGGTTAAACTGCTCTCGCTGGGAATGCAGATGGAAGGGTTAAACTGCTCTCACTGGACAGAGGGTGATTTGACATTGTTTTCTTCCAGATGTACAGAAGCTGATGGCTTGTGGGTTGGACAAACCTCCAAAAAATGAGAGTCTGTCTGGAGAGGATACCCTGGGACCTGTCTGTGCAGAGCGAGCCAGGGCTGAGGCTGAAGAGGGGGATGCTGCAGTGCCGTTACCTACCCTCAGCATAACACCAGCCCACGGTACCACCCTTGGGACAGCACCTTACTAAAGTCTTAGTATCCTTGCTATTCCTGAGAACACTGTTTGGACGCATTCAGGCAGGACGAATAACAGGCTACTTCAGCCCCTGCCTGGCAGGTGGCAGAGTCAGGGTGAGGACAAGGGCCTCAGTCAGCTTTCATGATGTTTGTGGTGGGTGAGGGAGTGTTATGTGAGCTGAGTGCCTGTGGTCTCAGGTTGGCTCCCTGTGAAGAGGGAGGTTGCAGGTAGGTATAAGCTGCTAGGAATGACAATACTGGGCTGTACTGGAAAGTCAGTGACTCTCACGTCATGATCCAGGCTGGCACTGCCAACAGCACATTGTCTCAAAGACAAGAGCATGGGACTTGATTGCACAGCCCACAGTGCAGTCAGCCAGGCCTGCAATGACGATGGGGGGTTGTACTGCTGCAGAAGGTGGTGGTGGACAGCTACAGCTGCCCAAGAAGGGGATCAGTGTGGTCAAACCACCAGGCTGTGATTGAGTGCTGGTTGAGGATAACAGCCCTGAGGTTTGGGTGGTGAGAAGCTCATAAAGGCAATACCAACCTGTGTGGGAGGAGCCTGTTGAAGGCCTTTGTCTGAGGGCGGTTTCCTTTGCAGAAGTGAGCCGTGAGCCTGGGGAGCAGGGGGGACCCTCACGGAGGGACGTGCACATCTCCTTCTGCCGCCAGAGCTCGCAGGGTGAGCTGGGCGAGTGCCGCCGCTTCCGCTGCCCTGTCTACATCTACAGCTGCTCCCTGGAGCTGCTACGAGAGCAGCTCGTCAGCCCCCGGGCACAGCGGCCTCCCAGAGACATCTTTTTCAGGTAATGCCAACCATTCTTGATTCTGAGGCAGGAGATGGAGGAACCTCCTTGATAAGAGACTGGCTTTAGCCTTGACTTACTCCCTTGGCGTGGCCCCTCTGCCTTGCAGCAGCCACGTGCGTGCCCCAGGGTCCTGCATTGCTGGCAACAGAGCTGTTTCTAGCCTAAAATGTGCTTTGTTGGTACTGAAGGCTTTGGTTCCTCTTTTCCAGGTCCCAGTCTCTGGAACGTCCTCCTGCTGCTGCCTGGCTAGATCACAAGCATAAGGAGCTGGTGAGTTACTGCACGCTGCTGCAGGAGCACTCCCACCAGTGCTATGTGAAAGGTGAGGAGCTGAGGGGCAGGTTGGAGATGAGAGATGGGAGCTGAGGCAGGATTGGGGTTGGGGCTGGAGCCTGTATCTTCTTTGAAGAAAGCAGTGTCTCGTGTTTCTTGTGATCTTACACCGAGCAAAGAGAGGAGCTGTGGGACTGATTTCACACTAGGAGGCATTTAAAGATGCCTCTGCACATTCCCTATGAGCCTTGTGTTGGCTGTTCCTGTGGAAGGGAATACCTTCTTTGGCTTTTTCCTCTCATCTTCAGGGTGACAGGTCTCGTGGGCACTCTGACATGATACAAGCCCAGGCTAATGTGTAGTATTAGGCATCCTGCCTGAGTCTTGTGTTCCAGCACCTACACTGACCGTGAGGCATTGCAGCTTCCCAGGCACAGCTCTGTGCCTGCCTCCCATGGCCGTGCATCCTTATGCTGTGGTGCTCAAGCAATGTGTTTGATCTGCAGGGCTATTCAAGAGCCTTCAGCAGGCACACAACATCAGCTCCCAGGACCTACTTACAGCTGTGGACTACTGTGAGGAGCTGCTCCAAGAGATTGATATCACCAACTTCTTGCTGACGGTGTGCAGCCACGTCCGCTCCTTCCGAGAGAGCCACCAGCATTTCTGTATGCACTCCAAGGCAGCCAGCTTCCAAGTGGGCAGCACAGAGCAAGAGGATGAGCAGAGCTCTAGGGAACGAGGTGTCTTGGTCTCTGAATCCAGGTAGGGACCCACCTGTCTTCTGTTCGTAGCACCGTGCCAGGATGGATATTTATTCAGGCATCTTCTGCTGCCGTGTGGTAGGGCAAGGTGTAGCAGAGCCAGTTGTAAGGACAGATGGTTGTGGTGGGATATCCACCTCGCTATGGTGTCCATCAGGACTTTCTCTTTTTCATAATCATTGGTGACATCCATCCTTTGGCTTTCTCATGTCATCCTGGCTCATTACTGTCCCATCTGGCCTGGGCTGGAGGGCAGGTTGTCTGCAAGTAACGTTCAGGCTTGCTTCTGGAGAAATTGTGCATCTCCTGCTGCTTGACTCGTTTGGGTGTGCTGTTGACTCTGGTGAAAGTGGCAGGTTTGTTATCTTATTCTAATTAATAAAGTGTCATTTATTTTTTTATACTAAACTCTGGGGGAAAACAAATCAAGGCATGAGAGCAAAGGCAGAACTGGAACATGCTTGATGCTGAACTTCTGTCCTTCCATTCCTTAGGGCATTTGTGAGTTTTATATTGCTTCTGGTAACTTAAGGAGGGAAAAAAGTGATCTACTGTGTCTTAGTGTCTGCTGAAGAAACTCCCTCTTTAGGTCCTTTGTCCTTTGTTTGCACTTGACTATCCTCAGTTCCTTTATGTGACTTCACTGGCTTTGCTGGGAATCCCCAGTCCTGTTTTATCTTGCACTGCAAGTCATTGAGATGAGGCTGTGGTTTGAAGAACACTCAGTGTTCAGAAAGTCAGATGACTTCCTCAAGTGCTGCTTTCCCAGAGACAAAACTGTGTGAACTTCCCTTGTGTTGATATTACAAATCACCTATCCCAGTGCAGATTGTTTAAACTTTACTGAGGGATGTACAGCTTGTGACACACTGCACCCAGCCCTGCCATCTCTATTACTGATTCGAGTGCCTGGGCAGCACCTTTGAGCAACCAACATCCCACTCCACAGATCGTTTTTTACTGAGTTTTAGGGACTTACTCTGTCATGAAGCTGCTTGAGTGAGCGTGGGCCTGAGCTGCCAAGACACTAGGGACGGTGCCGTGGTGGTATTTGCTGTGAGGGGCCCTGGTCTGGGTTTTGGTAATTCAGAATGCTCCAGAGCTGTCCCTGTACTCAGTCACGTGTGTCTCTTTCCCAGGGAGGATGTGTAGCGTGGTGTAGAGTCCTTGGCCACAGGATCAGCAATGGTTAGACTGCCTCTGGCCTGGCTTCAGACAGCCTGAGCGCTTATCTGGGCTAGTGGGTGGCAGGAGGGTTTCTGGGGCTGTAGGGGTGGGGGCTGTGTAAGTAACACTGTGTTTACACGGGTGAGCTGTGAGGTGGGGTGCTTGCAGGGTGGGTAATACATACAACCACTGTCCTTTCTTGATTTGCCTGTCTGACCTGTCCCCAATCCTGTCAGTGCTGAAATGGAGGACTACAGTGAGCACGAGTCCCATAACGTGTCCAGCCCCACAGAGGAGCCAAAGAGCAGTGTGGGCACCAGCTGCTGTTCAGAGTTTCCTCTCTCCCTGCTGGAAATCGGACAGCCCTGCCAGGCACACCCTGACTTGCATAAGATTATCCAGGTGAGGAATGTGGAAGCTTGGCTTGGCTCCTGCAGGAGGGTGGGATGGAACATCTGCCTCATGGCTGGGGTTTCTCTTTTAGGAAAAGTTCCTGGAAATTGGGAGTTTGCATTTCAAGCCAGTGCCATCGAATCCTCACTATTTCTTCTATTGCCCCCCATCAGCTAAGAAAGAGGTAAGCATGATGCTGCCCTGGCAGCCACCCTCTCCTTGTGGAGGAAAGTAGCTCTGCTTGATGTCAGATCTGGATTTGGGGCTGTCAGAGCCATGGGTAGATGGGGAGGCCCTGGGTGGCCCATCAACAGCCCTGCTTCACTGCCTGGTGTGGTTCTAGTATCTACCCTTCCTCCCTCCATCTCAGGAAGAGGCATCTCGGGATCAGGCAGACAGGAAAGGCAGTGAGGACATGGAGGGATCGGAGGCAGAACTGGCAGCTGAGGAAGGTAACATTTTCTTGCTCTCTCCTGGAGAAGAAAACTTCCGTAGTCTCGCTGGTGTGATGCCTTTCAGAGCCTGACTGTGTCTAGTGGGGTCTCTGGAGATGTGGGCTTGGTTTGTTAATGAAATCCCTGTATCAACAGGAACTGTGTCTGGCTGCTGCATTGCCACAGAGAGTGACCCAGAGCTGGAGGTAGAGTACCGGGAGAAGCTGGAGCACGAGTTCCCAGACACAGATTCCCTCTCGGACTCCAACACGGTGAACCAGGACGATGACTCCTTCAGCGTGCTGGGAGGGGACTCTCTCAATGAACAGGAGTTCCTGGAGCAGGAGATGCCCCCTCTCTTTGTGCACCTTACCTGCTCAGTGAAGCTCCGTAGCCAGCACAGCTCCATGCCTGTGCAGTCCCTGCCAACTTGTCTGGGTAAGAGCAAGCCTTGCTCTGAGATTAAAGGGCAGTAGGGCTTCTGTCAGTTCCCTGCTGGGTGAGCAGCCCCTGGACCAAACATGCAGAGTCCTAAACAGCAGTTTCTTGGGACCAGCCCTCCCTTTACAGAGTCTCTAGGGTCTCCTACTTGGCTGTGGGATTGGTCATGGAAGGTTGAAAAGATCATGGAGGACGGTGGCTTTCTGGAGCCTGTTCAGGAGTGTGGGACAGCCACCTTCTTGCAGTCTCTGTGCTTACCACCAGGCTGTGTATGTGTGTAAGCAGAGCTGTTGGCTTGATTCTCTTCATCTGTGGCCTCTCAGGGGAAGTTCTGTGCTGCCTGGAAAGCTGCCAGGGCTTGAACACCATTGACTTGGGAGACCTCTGTGTGACCCTGGACATCTTTGTGCTGACACTGCCCTTGGAGATAGAAGTTGTGAACGCAGACATTCTCCACAACAGGTAGGTGAAAAGAGGCTCAAGCACTCACTCACCCAGCCAGCCTTGGCTCTTCTGCTCTTGGTGCTGAGACTGGAGATTCGTCTTCCCACAGGGCCTGCCACAGCCCTAAGAAAACCAAAAGGTTTTCGAGATAGGCTCATCTTCTCTGGAGATCCCTTTTCCTCTCTCTAGAGCCTGTCTGTTCATCCTCTCTGGCTCAAAAGCTGATGCTCAGCCTGCTCTCTCTCTCTCTCTCTCTCTCTCTCTCTCTCTCGTGTGACAGATGCACGTCAGAGAGCAGCGTGTCCTTCACTCGCTCTCCAGGGCAACCATCCTCTTTCCGCTCAGATGAGGATATCATGCACAACCTGGAGCGGATCCCGTCCACGGGAGATGAGAGGTATGGCACTGCAGGTGTGGCAACCTCTGTGGGTTCATTTGCTGCCTAGGAATTACACTGTGGTGGCTGCATGAATGACAATCATCAACCATTCTCCTCTCTCCTAGGCATCCTGCACTTTCCAACCTCCCAGGAGTGCACAGGCAGGCTATTGAAGCCACCATGAATGAGGTAAGCCAGCCTTGCCCCTACTTCTTGCTTCTAGCTGGAGCAATGTCACCAAAGCACAAAAGTGCTGATCCTCGTTTCCTAGCCTGACCTAAGCTGCAACCTCTGCCAACTGAAATGACCATCAGGCCTTGCTGGCGTCACACAGGCACTGACCATCGGGCCTTGCTGGTGTCACACAGGCCATTGGCTTCGTCCCGTGGTCCCCAAAAGTGTGGGATTATCCTGATTACACTTCTCACTGCAGTTGGGGTGGGACAGGCAGAGCTCTCTTCCAAAGGCACTTCCTTAGGTACATTCAGGAGGAGAGGAGAAATGTAGGTGGTGAGAGCAGCTGCCTTCATCCTGTTGGGACTTGGATCAGAACCAGGGGTAGCCTTGTAAATGCAAGTCACCTAATGGCCTTGCCCCGTGTCTTTGCTGTGCTCAGATCCGCTGGCTGCTGGATGATGAGATTGTGTCTGCACTGCGGCAGTCGCAGGTCATCAGCCCCTCCATCCTGCACCGCGTGGCCACACACATCTACAACTCCAAGGGCCGGCCCAGCTGCCACAGCGAGGTGGTGCTGCTCCAGTTTGTCTTTGGGCCTGAGCACTCTCTGGAGAAGTTCAAGGAGGTAAAGAGCAAGAGAGCAAATCCTCAGGCAGTGTCAGATGCTCATCTAGCAGGATGTTGATTCCTTTCTGTGTTGCAGGAGTTCAGGAGGATGGTTCTGCCAGGCTACATGCTCAATGCAGAAGGCAGTGACTACCACTACGTCTCCATCAGCCGCCTGCACTCCAGGCGGGCAGCCCCAGACCCTTCAGGGACACCCTGCTTGCAGCAGCCAGCTGGAGCAGGCACCAGGACAGCCCTGGGCCAAGCAGGCCAGGAGGGGAGCAGTGAAGCAGAGGCAGAGGGTTCTGAGCTACACCATGCAAGCTGTGTCCTTCCAGAGGAAGCCCGGAGTCTCTGGGGTTGGCCAGAGAGCGAGACAAGCATCTTGCCAGGCACAGCAAACCCCTCTGCTGGGGACAGCCACACACAGGATGAGGTGAGAAGCACTGAGGTGGTCTCTTTTGGTGGGAAGATGTTGGGATAGTCTGGTAACAGAAGGTAGAGGATGCAAGAGGATGATGAGACTATTTTTTTGGTGACTTCTGGTAGTTTTTGCAACCTTGGCTTGTATGCAGGTCCCAGGAGAAGCACTGAGCCTTGAGCAGAGCAGAGCACCTGGCCATGACTCCCTGGAGGAGGCAGCTCAAGACACAGCTGTACAGTCACTGCCATCCTCATCCTCTGAAAAGGGCAACAGTGAGAAGTCACCATTGGTGACGCCATCTGCAGCAAGTCTGTCTGACTCCACATTGCAGGGCAGGGAAGGTAGGAGCTGCCAGTATGGGTGGGATGTACCTCAGCCTTGGGAACTTTTAAGGGAAGAGGCCGGTTCTGGCTGTGACATACAAGATATGACTGCTACTCCTGTTCCAGTCCCTAAATGCCAGAACTTGTACCCAGGTCTGTTCCTGGATGCTGGTAATTCACTGCTTAACAGTGAACTACCTAGGGTACTGTGCTGTGCTGCACATGCTGGTAACCCTAATGACATGAAGCTCCTGGTGTCTCCAGTAATGGCTGCAAGAACTCCCTTCCCCAGCACTGCCTGCTTGTCCTGTGATGTAGTGTTTCTCCTGCATGTGGGGCACAGGGTGTACTAAGAAGAGTGTGGTTTTCCTCACACCCCTCTACTGTGCCCTGGTGAGCAGTCCTGTGGAGTCCTGGTAGACAAACATATTTGGAGTCCTGTGTCCAGTTCTGGGCTCCCCAGCTCCAGAAAGACAGGGAACTGCTGCAGAGAGGCCAGTGCAGGGACACCAAGATGATCAGGGGACTGGAGCATCTTCCTTATGAGGAAAGGCTGTGGGACCTGGGGCTGTTCAGCCTGGAGGAGACTGAGGGGGAACCTCATCAACACTTATAAATACTTAAAGGGTGGGTGTCAGGAAGATGAGGCACCACTTTCTGTAGTGCCCAGTGACAGGCCTGGGGGTGATGGACATGAACTGGAACACAGGAAATTCCACTTAAACACAAGGAGAAACTGGTTTGGTGCTGAGGTGAGGGAGCCCTGGCCCAGGCTGCCCAGGGAGGGTTTGGAGGCTCCTTCTCTGGAGGTTTCCAACCCCACCTGGACACGTTCCTGTGTGACCTACTCGAAGGGAACCTGCTTTAGCAGGGGATTGGGCTGGATGATCTCTAGAGATCCCTGTGATTCTATGTGAAGTGACTTAGCAAGTGGTTTCCTAATCAAACCCTTGTGTGTGTAGGTGCCAGCAAGCAGCGCCCCAGCCGTGTGCAGAGCCTGGTGTCGAGCCAGGGCAGCATGGACTCCGACCACCTGGGTGAGTCGGTGCAGTGGCACCAGCAGCCAGGCTCTGGCAGGGGCACAGCAGTGCAGGGTGGGAGGGGAGTGTGTCTGCCTGGGCTGGGGTCATACTGAGCCCTCAGGACAGGGCTTGTGAGTGGCTCTGATCTCTGTTGCCTGCTGTGCCTGAGGAGGAGGCTGGTTTGCCAGGCCTGGGACTGAGGTGAGGGTACGTTGCAGGTTACGATGGGGGAAGCAGTGACTCTGAGTACGAAGAGGCCCTGATGAGTGACCAGGAACCCAGGTGTCCTCTCATGCCAGATTTCTGGCTCATCATAAAAATCCAGCAGGACCGAGTGGAGGTCTATTACCACACACGGTAAGGAGGGGCCCCTCTCTGGCTACTGCTTCTCTCTGGTAGGGCCTTACTGCCACTCATTTATCTCTGGCCAGGATCTCCATCCTGCCCAGTGTGGGTGGGGAGCTGCAGGACTAAGCTGATCCTCCATGAGGGGAAAGCTGCTCTTCTTCCCCACTGTATCCTTGCACCCAGCACACAGGGACAGGCACTGGCCAGATGCCCTGCTGACCCATCTCTCCCATTCCTTGTAAAGCAGCCTGAGTGTAGAGAAGGCAGCATCAGCAGAGGCAGAAGAGGAGCAGCCAGGAGAGTGCCAGAGTCTCAACCAGGTGGTGGTGAAGAAGATCAGTGAAATCTGCAGAGTTGTCAATCAGGTAACAAGCCTACAGAGATGGGGACAGACCTGCCAGTCGTGAGATGGCTGAGATGAGAAGGGACCTCTGGAGATTATCTGGTCCAGACCCAGCTCAGAGAGGTCCTGGGGAGCCAGTTCAGCTGGTGGAGTCCCCAGCTTGGGGGGTCAAAGCAAAAGGGACTCGGTCTGGCCCTAAACTCTTCTCCCTGCTGTCTTCTGTGGGCTGTGCAAGCAACAAAACCAATTCTTTCTCATCATTTGCAGCGCTTGCTGCTGCAGGACCTGCATGACAGCCACATATGCAACTCATTACTGGTGGCAGAAAGTGAGGAGGACATCTGGAAGAGTGAAACTCCCTATACTTCCTACAGGCAGCGTGTCATGCCCACAGATGGTACGAGTGCTCCCATGGCCACGCCTCAGCAGCAGCGCTGCTGCCTGCCCAGGATGGTGACTTCCCCAGCTATGTTCCTGTGTTGTTTACAGATTACTCTGTAGAGGAGAGCTACCAGCCTCGAGACTACCTGGCTGCCACCATGCAGTTCATGCCGGGGCACTTTGCGTGTGACGTGGTGTGGAGCACGCTCATCCACGTGCATTCTCGCCTCAAGATGGGCCCCAACATGGGAGTCTCACGAGGTGTGTGCAGCCCTGGTCCCCTCTCCCTTGGCAGGTCAGAGTGTGGCTCTGGCTGGGCTGGCACACTGGAGAGGAGCACGTGGGGTAGCTAACATGCCACGTTGCCCACAGCTATCCAGGCGCTTCGCTCCGTGCTCAACGCCTTCTCTGTGGTGAACAGGAAGAATATGTTTGTCTACCAGGAACGTGCCACTAAATCTGTTTTCTACCTCAGGTAAGACACCAACGTGACTTGGTGGCCTCACCTTGCCCTGCCACATGTTGTTACAGCAGACTGAGGGCTCCTTGGGGCAGAAAGTGGCACCTTGCAGCAAATACCTGGTTTCTGATGAGTCAGTCATGTGAAGCCAGGCCCTTCTTGCTCTCCCTGCACTAAGCTTCTACATGAGAGGGAAAGGGATCATTTTTTTGAGAGACCCAGAGGGCAATTTTTCCACAAGTTCCATAGAGTATGGACTAATCCCCAGAAGGTGCACGGGGGAGAGCAAGCAAGACGTGGGCCTTTTGTGGAGGTATCCTACTGTTGTCCTTGGGAACAGAGGCTGACTGGTCTTTCTGCTGTGTTCAGGCTGACTGAAACCACCTATGGTGGGAAGGTGTGGGAGGCAGAGAGTGCCCTTAGCCCAGCATCTCGCTCGCTGGCACTGACACGCAGCCAGGAGCCCATTTACAGCGAGGATCTGACGGTGAGTGTGCTGCTCTGCACGAGTGGGCTCGGCTGCCTTTGCTCACAGGAACAGTAGTTCCAGCAGCCTGGGGTGTATGGAGTGAGTGGGTTCTGCCTGACCTTGCTGGCAACCTGGAATAATTATGGGTTTAGAATTCATGTAGAAACTTCTTGCATGTGATTGTTTTTGCTGCCCCAGGGTTCTCGTTCCTCCCTGGACACGGCCTCGTGCCGTAGCGTGGACTCTGCTCGCCCTGTGGGACAGGTGGACAGACACATCCAGCTGATGGTCCACGGAGTTGCCCCTGCAGGTAAGTGTTAGAGCAGCTGGCAGAAGATGGGCTTTGCTGATGGAAAGCAGAGGAATAGAGCTCTACTCCCTGCCCTCTTTTGCTTGAAGAGCGCGTAAGGTATCTCCCTCCTGAGCAAGCTGCTCTTCCTTAGCTCAGAGCTACTCTCCATCCTGTCTAGTAAGAGTATGAGAGAAGGATCCGTGGCTCATAATGAGACCTCCTGCAGACCAGATGGCTTGTGCCCAACTTTCCCTGTGCAGGAGTGTGTGGATGGGTAGAAAATGATGCCTGAAGTAATTGACGGTGGGGAAAGACGTGTTGCCTGTGGGAGGTGGTACATCCTGGACAGGCAGGGAGGGGGTGCCTGTGGCCTTTCTTACTGGATAGGGTGAAAAAGCTGCTTGTACCTCTGCTGGCTTGTCAGGACCCGAGATCACAGATGAGCTGGTGAAGGTGCTGCGCAGGCGTCTGGATGAGGCCACCCTGGACATCATCACGGTGATGCTGGTGCGGAACTGCAAGCTGACCCCAGCAGACGTGGAGGTACCTGGCTGAGTAGCTGCTCCATTCATTCCAGAGCCAAGAATGCTTTCCTGTGTTTCACCTGTCTCAGCCTCTTGTGCCCCAGGGCAGGGAAGGCCAGGGCAGGTTGCTGCATCCTGTTCCCTGCTACAGGGTAGTGTTCACTGAGGTATATACTGTGTGGGTGCCAGGATAGGTGGGAGATCCCTTTGCTGGGGTTTGCAGCCTGGCAAGGCTTGCCTGTGAATACCCCTGGGATATCTGCCCACATCTGTTTCAGAGTGCTGGCTGTGGGCCTGGATTCTATCCACCACACTCTCCCTTTGCATAGCCAGCTGGCAGGATTTTGGATCAGATCCTGCTAGTTTGTCTCAGGTGAGTCTTGTGGCTTTCTCTGTGCAGTTCATCCAGCCCCCTGGGACACCACCCACTGAGGTCCTGCAGTTTACCCTGCCACCCTCTGCCATGCCGTGGCTGCATGCAGTGGCCTACTATCTGCGTCAGAACCTGCTCATCTTCCTGCACACCCCCAAGTACACAGACAGCAATGTGGAGCACCACTTCAAGGTGAGGAGGGTGGAGAACTGGGACAGCACTCTGCCCATTTTCTACCTGCTATTAGGGACGTTTCTTGGGGCAGCTCAGTCACTCATCCCCAGCTCTGCCACGTATCAGGGAGGAAGTGACACTGAATACTGAAGCCTGGAGGTGTTTGGCAGGATTGTGAGCCGTTGCTGTTTGACCTGGACAGGTCTTGCTTTCACACAGGCAGTCACTTGCTGTGTAAAAAGCAGCGACCACAAAGCTCATGCCTATAATTGTCTCCCAGGAGCATTGGAGAGGACCTCCTTGCAAAGCTGAGCTTGGCTCCTTGTATGGTTCCTTCAGATCTAAGGACTGAAACACCAGGATTAATAAAAGCTTGGGAGCAGCTGGCCAGCCCCTCAGCAGGGCTGTAGAGGGTTTGGCCAGCTGTGTAACTACATAGTGCCAAGGGTGTTCCTGGGTGTTCCAGGGATGAAGGCAGCGCTGGCAAGTGTTTTAAGTAGGACTGGTCTGCTTGCTACAGGTCTAGGGATGAGTTCTGCATACACAAGGGCCTCTGCTTACTGTTAAAGCAAGTTCCCTAATCTCCCATCACTATTTTGTCTTGCTCTCCTTAGCACTACTTCAACCACAGTGGGAGCATCCCTGACCAGGATCTCTACCTGTACAACAAGCCGGGTGGCCAAGGCACTGGTGGAAAAGGTACCGTGCTCCACTCTTTTCTTCTGAAACAGAGTGTGAGGCTGCATGCTGGGGAGCTGCTTCCCATGTTGGAGAGCTCTGAGTGACTGGGAAGGTCCAGTGCTGGGGTAGTGAGTTCCTCTGATGGCTGGGAGGGGGGCAGGGTGTTGGGGACTGCACACCCTTGCACGTGTGATGGAGCGAGCTCAGGTCTCCACAGAGCAGCTTTGCTACGCTTGGCCTGTTGCTGTAGGTTGCAGCAGCTGGGAGACAAGACACAGGCAGACCTCAATAAATATGGGGCACAGAGGCTCAGTGGGGCTGGAAGTGGGAGCAGGGACAGGGGGTTGCTGAGTGCTGTTGGGGCAATGTCCCTGCTCTTTTCTCTGGACTGCTGGAGGAGGGATGGGACAGGCCCTGTCCTGCAGCAAGCTGACATGTCACGTTTTGTCCCAGCCACGTGGTCACTCACCTGGTCATTGTGTGTCTTGTGCCCCTTGTGCACCATCTGAATGTTCTTCTGTTATGTAGGTACCATGTCGGACCTTGTGCAGCACCTCTTTCCACTCTCCCACTTCCAAGGTAGCACCTGTGGCTCCAAATATCACTCTGGTTCCCTTTCCTGTGCAGTTCCCTGGCCCCTCTGGTCTCTGCTCTTCTTGTTTTCCTTGTGTTGTGGCTTCAGCTCTGTGTGTGTGTGTTTGTCTGTTTAGCTGAGGCTCTTTCCTGCTGGCTGGATAAATGTGCAAACAGAACCTGCTGCCCTGAGATGGCAGCTGTGCAGTGTCCAGCTGCTGAGGGTCCATGTGCTGCCCTGTTAGCTTGCAAGCACTGAACTCCAAAATGCTGCACCCTTTATCTTGCACAGGTCCAAACAGACATCTCCTCCCTGAGGAAGACAGGAGCAGTGACGTTTCAGCCATGGTTTCATGCTCCAGAGTGTAGAATCATCACTCTCCCAGGGGCTGTCCTGGGCTGGAGGGTTCCCCAAGTGGCCTGGCACTGCTAGAAGTGTGCTTAGTATTTCAGTGAGCATGGGTCACAGGGGGCTCAGAGGCCCTCACAGATGGGAGGTGACAGCTCCTTAGCACCCCACCTCTCCAGAAAATAACAGATGACCATGTATGCACTGGGCAGGAAGGTCCAGACAGCTCTTGTTAACTTACCTCTCTCCATAGGCCTAAAGCTCAGGTCTTGCTTTTCTTACCTGTGATTTAGTGGTTGCATTTCAGCTTCTCTGTGCTCCTGTGACAAGCCTGGAAGCCTTGTTCCTGCAGCAGGCAGAAGCCTTTCTGCTGGCAGGGCAGGAGCAGCCATCACCCCTGCCCCACGAGATTCTGCTGGCTGCAGGGTGCTGAGTGTTTGGTGCTTGCTTGGCAAACCTGCTCTGTCTTAGGAGCACCTGCAAATGAGGAGGCTGCTGCTGTGCCTGCTGACCTGGCCTGCTTGAAAGTGGATCCCTCTCAGGAGCATGGGTCCCAGCGTGAGCAGGGTGTGGGGCATTGTGCTTGGTTGTTATCGTGCCCTCACCTCAGACTGAAGCAAAGCAGAGGTCCAGGAATGTGTGTGATAGGGAAATGTTCCAGGGAGTGGAAGGGACTTGGTGTGGCAATTTGTCCAGGAGGAGAGTGGCTACACTGTGGACTACAGGCACTGCATGAGCACCCACTGTCTGCTTGGAAGAGCTCAGATTTGCCACTGTGGGGTAATTTTGCTGCTTGTGATACCTCTGTATGGACACCCACGTCCCATCCCAGAGAGCAGCCCTGCTCTGAGGTGGGAGAGCCCCTGCATGAAGCTCCCTGCTCTGCTTCAGAAGGGGGAGGAGGCTGGCTGAACTCCTGGTTCCCTCTGCCTTGGATATGTACAAGATAATGAACTTATTCATTGTTGGCTGAATAAAGGGTTGTTTCTCTGCCTGTCTGTGGGAGAGACACATTGGAGGCTGTTGCAGGGCACCTCTGAGACAAGGTAGCTCCTGTACTTTTCAGGTCAAGGAGTGCTCATCAGTGCTGTGGGGGCTGAGGTGGTTTATATCTGGACACATGGGCTTTTGGCAGTGCTGGGGCAGCTTTGCCATCCAGTCACCTGAGCGATGGCTTGGTTGGTCAAAGGGGCTCTGAAAGGGAGTGGGAGCATATAAGGTTACAAGCATGGGGTTTGGACCTCACAGCTCCATCCCTGCTGCTGCTTCCCTGGTGCCCTGGCCATGAGCTGGGCCCACGGGTAGTGAGCTGTTTCTGCTGTGGTCCCTAAAAGGCTTCTTCTGCGTGGCCCAGGGCACACAGTGTGTGAGGCTGTGAAGCAAAGCACTGTGCTGCTGCTCTGCAGCTCTGAACTGTCCCGTTGTATGTACACAAGGCTCAGCCTAGAGAGATGACAGGCAAGACCTGGATTTGACTCTGCAGCAATTCCAGGCTAATACTAGGTGTCAGCTTGTGTTGTCCCCAGTCCTGCTGGTTGGAGGGCACGGGGAAAGCACGTGATCTTGTATGGGTGTACAGTGAAAGGGCCTTCATGTCTTGGAGAGGGCTGCTGGAGAGTGCCTGGGCTCTGTACTTCGTCTCTTATGAGGACAGGGATGGCAAGCCCCATGCTAGATCTCTCTGCACAAAGGCCCTTGTGGAGCAGTGGGCTATACTTTCCCTTTCCCTAGGGTGCTGCACAACCTCTGCAGCTCCTGCAGGGCGAGGCAAAAGCAGCTGTGACTCTGCAGGAGATTTTTTTGGAGTGATTGGGACACCCTGTGCCAAACTCCATGCTTCTTACCCTGGCTGCCCACAGGCACAGCTAGCCTCTGCTCCCCAGGCTGCCTCCCCTCCTCTGGGCCTGTGGCACCATGGAGCCCCATGGCACCGTGCAGCCCCACGCATGGGTTGGGTTGGCAGGCTGTGGACAGGGCTCCAGGGCCCCTGACACAGGTTGTCTGGCTCTTTCCCCTCTACAGGAATCGCCTGCATTGCTCTGACGTTTGTGGACGAGCACGGCAACCCCACACTGCTGCCCCATGGGGACAGGCCTGACCCCCTGAAGCTGCCCAGCCTGCTGCAGGACACCGACTTCGAAAGCCTGACGGCGGTCAGCAGGCACCAGGCACAGGCTGACACCCAGCCCCCAGGTACCAATTCCCTGCTGCCTCCCTGGAAGGGAGGGAGGGAGGAAAGGAGGGCTGGAGGGGGTTTAAGGTGACAGAGCCGTGCAGCTCTGCCCTGCCCTTCCCCGCAGAGCCCCGTGTGCTGGTGCGCCTGGACATCTGGGAGAAGGGCAACATCAGCCTGCTGCAGCTGGCGGAGAAGCTGCGCGCGGCCCTGCGCCACGCGCTCTGCGACGCCGTCATGGAGTTCCTCCTGCTGCCCGCCCCGCTCTGCCTGGAGGCCACCTGCCCCCTGGGCACCACGGACCTGGACGAGCTGGGCTCTGGAGGTGAGATCCTGGCCAGGACGGGCAGCCCGAGCCCCCACCGGGCCCGCGGGAGCTCAACAGTGCTGGTGGCATTGGAAGGAGGGAGGAGGCTGCTCCTGGCTCTGCAAGCTGTGCTGTGGGATGTTGCAGGGGAGAAATCTGAGTTGGAAGAGATATTTAAAGGTCTATCTGCTCTCCAAGAGTGAATCCACTTTGCTGGGTGTTACTGAGGGCTCTGTCCCTTCTCTGCAGACAGCTTGTGGCCAGCTACAATGCTGTATACATGAGTGGCAGCAGCGTCACCATGGGGAGGCTCTGAGGAGTCTGATTTGCTCTCTCTCCACAGGAGGCCTAAGGAGAACCATGTCAGAGACTAAGGGCCTGGCCCTGAGCACCGGTGGGACTGGCAGGAGTTGTCCTCCACCCTTGCACTTCACCTCTGCTCCTTCGCCCAGCGCTGGGGAGCCAGTGACGCCCACGAGCAAGCTGGGACGCCGCAGCTTCTGGGACATGCTGGTAACGGTGCTGAGGGACCAGTGGGGAGCAGGGCCTGTAGGACCTCTTGGTGTGTCAGGCCAGGAGGAATGGAGGGGAGGGGTCTGGCTGGGGTTGTGAGGCCAGGCTGGTAGCAGTGTCTCTTAGATGAGGGTGCTAGCTGGGCTGTGCACATGCATAACGTTAACATACCCTCTTCTTCCTAGAGCAAGGCAGAGTCCTCGGAGCTGGGCAGCCCCAAAACTACTGATGACATTGTGCTGGAGAGGCCAGAGGAGACTCGCACGAGGCGGCGGCACAAGACTGAGAATGTGAAGCAGCACCTGAGCCAGGAGCGGGCTACAGCCACAGCTGAGCTGGAACAGGCACAGAGGCAAGCACAGCCCCTAGGCTGCAGCCAGGATGCTGTTCCCCTCTACTTGCTGTACATCACTCCACAAGCCCAGCGTCCTGCCAGCTCTATATGGGTCTCAGCCCTCTAGACAACATCCCCTTTCCTTGTAATTCCTCCCTTGCACAGCCAGTTAGGGCACACAAAGCCTCTGTCCTTGTTGCTGGAGTGCTGCTGGGAGCACTCCTGTTTCTCCCTGCCACAGATCCCTTCCCTGCATTGTAGGCCCTCTGCAACACCTGACACCCCAATGGCTACTAACCCAGTGGGGCTGAGCTCAAGGGCTTGAACAGCTCAAAAAGGAGACTTCCAGGGCTCTGCTCTGCAGCTGGGAGGAGACTGCTGCCCTTTTGTGTGTTCATTGCTGTGGACTGTTATGGTATATCTGTGCTTTCCTTTTCTCTTCCCAGGCGCCGAGCCTGCCAGCTGGAAGAAGGGGATGTAGGTACCATGCACCCACTCTTCAGTCAAACCTGCCAGCAGTGGATGGCATTCATGAACCACTTGGGTATGTATCTAAGGCTCCAACTCCTCCAGATGGGTTCCTCTGGGCCTTTCCATCCAGAACTCCAAAGTCAAGTCCTCATATGGCACCAAGCTGTCCATCTCTTGCTGATCTTTACCTAGTTGCACACTCTGTCTCTCTCCTAACATCACCAGAGTCCCGTTGCTCTCAGGGGCGGCATCAGCATTGCAAAGCTGTGGCGGGAGTCCTGGCATGTGTCTGGGCATCTGAACAACCCTGCTAAGGCCTGTGATTGCAGCTGTCATGCTCCAAGTCCAGGGCTTGCTAGACTTGGCTGCAGCTGCTCTGGGGAGACCTGGACTCCCAACAGCAGCTGCAGTAGTGATTTAGCTCCCACGTGTTTCAGGAAGGGAGGATCTGAGCCTCTGCAACATGCTCTGAGGCTGTGAAGCTGCGTGGGACATCCTCCCTGTTGCAGGGAGGAAGAGGAGAAGGGATGCCCTTCATGTGGTGGGACTTGGGTCTGTGCAGCTGCCTTGTTGCCGCTTTCTGGATACCTCTCACTTCAGTGCTCATACATCCTCTCACACCTCCTGCTAGTGAGGTAGAGCTGGCCTCCTCCTCTGAGGAGTGAGCCAGGGAATGAGGAATAAGTAGGGCAATAAAGTGCTGTGCTCAAAGCATGCAAGGAGTTTAGTCCGGGGTCCCACTCCAGGCCAGAGCCTGAAACTAAGGATGGTTTCAGCCTTTGTCTTCTCCATGCAAGGTCCTCATTCCTCACTGCCTGCCTCAGTCCCTGGCTTCTTCCCTGCTGCCCAGGCCTGCAGTGGGGGAGGCTTTCTTGTCTAATCTGCAGTGGCCAGGCAGGCCGGGCTTGCCTGTGGGGCAGCTTGGAGCTGTGTGCCAGGGTACGTTGTTGCGTGCAGGGTGCCCGTCGGTGCAGCAGTGCTCGGCAGAGATGGTGTCCCGTTTCCTACTGTCCTCCGTGCTGGTGGAGGTGGTGAGCCTGGTCACTGCCCTGGCCAGCGACACCACGCTCAAGGTCTTTGAGCGGATCAGGTGAGTTACACAGTGCCTGGGCCATGCTGGCTGCCACCAAACACCGGTCAGCTCTGCCAGCCTTTCTGCTCCCGTGGCTTTGCGTGTCAGCCACCTTTGGTGCTCCTCTTTGCAGCTGCCATCAGGGCGCTGCCTTCCTGCCCTACAAGCCCGGCCAGAGCGCCAGCCCTCGCCCCGCAGCCGTCAGACACTTCATCCTCCTGGGACGCAACTTCCAGCAGTGGCGATGCAGCACGGAGCAGGGTGAGTGCTCGCTGGGCTGGGGCTCAGGTGGGAGGTCACAGAATGGTGAGTCTTGGAAGGGATCTCTAGAGATCATCCAGCTCAACCCTCTGCTAAAGGAGGTCCACCTAGATCAGATCACGCAGGAATGTGTCCCAGCCTTTCCTCATGAGGAAGATGCTCCAGGCTCCTGATAACCTTGCTGGCCCTGTGCTGGCCTCTCTCCAGCAGTTCTCTGTCCCTCTTGAGCTGGGGAGCCCAGAACTGGCCACAGGACTCCAGATGAGGCCTCACCAGGGCAGAGTAGACGGGGAGCAGAACTTCCTTTGGCCTGCTGCCTACACTCTTCTTGATGCCCCCAGAATGCTATTGGCCTCATTCCAAACCCACCTGGACAAGTTCTGTGTGACCTACTCTAGATGGTCCTGCTCTGGCAGGGGGGTTGGACTGAATGAGCTTTCCAGGACCCTTCCAGCCCTTGAGATTCCGTGAAAACATCCTGTTGTGCCACCTTTAACAGCATGTGGAACGTTAAGAGAGGGTTGAACTGGTACAGAGTGTCATAATTCTGGTTTCTTCCAGCTCATAAAGGGCTCCAGCGCTTTGAGGCCATGGAACTGAGCTCAGCAGAGAGAGGCTCTGATCCCAGCCTCATTGGACGCGACCTGGCACCCCGACAGAGGTTCCTCTTCATGGAGATCATCGACAAAAAGGTAATAAAGGTGCCTATGTGATGTTGTCTCCTGAAAGCCAGGCCCCGGGCTAGAAAGAGGAGAGAAAAGAGTGCCTCTGCAGGCAACCAACCTTCCCTAGACAGGAACCCTCCACAGCAGCAGTGCAGGATGTCTCTGTGCCACAGGCAAGGCTGGTGGCTCCCTGCAGCACTATGGGGAGTGCCAGAGGGCAGCAGCCCTTGCTGTCTCTGACTTAATCTGCCCTACTGTGGACTACAGTTGCCCTTTCCCTCCTCACAGCAAGGCCTACAACAGGCTAGGCACTTGTGCTGCCAGAGCAAGTACCACCATCTCCCTGCTGTGGCTGTTAACAGGAGCTGTTGGCACTCTCCCTGTCCCAGCCTTGTCTGAAACTGGCTGCCACAAGTACCACTCAGCACCTGAGGCAACCTGTGTCATCATGCAGACCCCTCTGAGCATATCCTTCAGCCTTCCTCCCCCTCCTCTCCCTCCAGCTGACACTCTACACCTACAACTGGTCCCCAGACCTGGGAGCCAACCTCAACTGCTCACTGACTCGCCTGCTGCAGTGGCAGAATGCCCGATCCCACATTGTGCACTGCCTGATTAGCCAGAAGATGGGACTCTTTCACCACCACTGCTTCATGGACACACCGTGGCATGAGGACAGCAAGCAGGTAGGGCACCCTGCCAGGCAGGGCAATCCTTTCCTCTTCAGGAGTGGCCTTGGCAGTTTGAGGGTCCGGGAGAAGTTGCAGGTACTTGTGTGCTGGTTGGCACAGCACCCCCAGGTGTCCACGTGTCCAGGTGTGACTGTGTCCAGCCAGGCTGTTGCTGTCTGCTCTTGGAGACAGACAGAAGTGGAAAGGGAAGCAGGTTCTGCTGTTGGCATCACTTATCTGTGACTAGATTATTTAGGATGGAGGAGGCTGGGGAAGGGGCTTACCACTGCACACAAGGGCCATGCTGGGCCAGCACCTGCTCTCCTCAGGGCTGGCGATGGAGAAGGCCAACAGATACACCTGCAGCTGGCCAGAATCGGGTTTGCTTGCTTCCTGCGAGTCCTTGCTCCGAGGCTGCCGGCAGGGTTGGCTGTCACGGCTGTGTCTGCTTGTTTAGGAGCCAAATCCTTTCCTGAACTCCACTTTGGAGGTAGATGCGCTGATCCGGAGCCCCAGCCCTCCAGCGAGCAAGGAGCAGGGGCGGCTGAGCGGCTCTGCCCGCAGCCTGCCCTCCCTGCACTTCCACCCCGACGTCGTGCCCTTCGACGAAGCGCTGCGGGACGTCACTGTCAAGCGCATACCCCACGGGCCTGAGCTGGCACCTCTGGACCCTGTGGCTCGGCACGGGGCCCAGTTCCTGGAAATCAAGAGCATGGAAAGGAAAGGTAAAGCCAGGGGCTGAGAAAGAGCAGAACGAGGGTTATGGCAGAGGGGGTGGTTCGTGGCTCCTTCGTGCAGGGTGCTGTGAGGGAGTAGGTTATAGCCTACGTAGGATGGGAGTGAAGGGGGTGACAGTGCTTGTGGCTGTGGCTTGATGCTCTTGTGGCTGTTCTCTTTTGTCCCAGAGCTGGAGAAGCAGATGAAGATCGAAAATCTCTTTGTTACGTGGCAGCAGAGGTCGGCGCAGTCCAACATGCCTATCAGTGTGAGTACAGCAGGGCAGGCAGGGCCTCCCCACAGCACACCAGTGGTGTGGCATCCCCACAGCACACCAGTGGTGTGGCATCCCCACAGCAGCTTCTTGTGGCAAAGGGGAGCACTGGGGCTCAGTGTGTGGTACATGGGGGGATGGTGTTTGACAGTGGAGCGCTGCTCTCTGCTTCAACTGAGGGCACTTGCATGTGGTGTTGTGGACAGCTTATTACCAGCTTGTGTGCTGTAACTGTCTTTCTCTTCTGCCGAGCAGCTGGCAGACCTGGAGACCCTGAAGCAGTCCTCACGCCTGGTTCACTACTGTGCTACCCCTTTGCTCTTCGACGCAGCCTTCCGGCAGCAGATCCAGACAGACCAGCAAGGCAAGGCTGAGGGGAAGGTGGGTGTCAGGAGGCACTGGGGCAGCTGGGCTTTGTGTGCTGGGACAAAGAATGGCTTTTTAGTCTTTTCTCAAGACAAGGCTGCTCTGAGCTTACTCCTGTATTACAAGGTGAACTTGCACCCTGTAAGATGGAGACTGAGACAATCCTTGGGTCTTCAAAGCCTTCCTCTTGCAGCAACACGATCCCAAGGGAAGGCTAACTCCCCTTTCCCACCCAGGGAATTCAGGGCTGAGCCAAGCAGAGCCACCAGAGAGCTGTGTCTGGCACTGATCTCTTAGGGAAGCAAAACTTCCTGTTATGCATTCAGCAGCCAGACTTGGTAAACCTTGCCTTGCACCCAGCAAAATAGCTGGAACAATCGAAAGCAAACCATCTGAATCCTGAGCAGGTTGCAGCCTGACAGGCTGTACCCAGTGCAGATCCTGTACTGGCTGTTTGTGGTCTGTGTGTGTGTCAGAAGGGAAGAACCTCCTGACACCCACCCTTTAGATATCTGTAAATGTTAATGAGATCTCCCCTCAGTCTCCTCCAGACTAAACAACCCCAGGTCCCGCAGCCTTTCCTCGTATGAAACATGTTCCAGTCCCCTGATCATCTTGGTGGCCGTGAGAAGTAAATCCTGAGAGGTCCGCAGGATTCATAAGGGGATTGGGCTCTTGCCAAAGCAGTAGGGGCTGAAGCTCCGTTGAGCTTTGTGTGAACCAGCTGTGAGCCACTAACCCTTGGTGGAAGCCATTCTGTGAAGAGAGATGAGTTTTGACTCTCGTGCCAGGGCACCTTTCCCTGCAGTCTGTCGCAGAGCTGTTGGGTCAACCCGAGGCTGGGGAAACCTTGGATCCTGTGCGACGGCGCTTGGGGAACCAGCTGTCAGCTCACAGTGGCAGAGGGAGGGCTGCTCTCTGCTCAACCACAGCACCTGCTGCTCTCTCAGCGAGTGTCCCCTACTGGGACCAGCCACAGCAGCTCTCTTAAGGACTGGACCTTGTCTTCCAGAAGCGCCACCGTTCAAACGACTCGACGGCGTCGGGGAGAGACCGCAGCCACAGCTGCGACTCGGCAGAGGCGCTGCCCTGCAAGGTGAAAGAGGAGCCTTGGCTGCAGGAGATGTGCAATGCCTTCCTGCAGCAGTACATCCAGTACCTGCAGAGCATGGGCTTCATTCTGGTGCAGGTGCGGCCGCCCTCGCCCACCGCTCGCAGGTCAGTGGCTTTTCTGGGAGCCCTGTTGTGGAAGGGGCTGCCAACCCGAGCTCTGCCTTGGTGTGACACAGCAGCTCGGGGCTCACTCTGCTGTCCTGCCCTGGTGTGACACAGCAGCTCGGGGCTCACTCTGCTGTCCTGCCCTGGTGTGACACAGCAGCTCGGGGCTCACTCTGCTGTCCTGCCCTGGTGTGACACAGCAGCTCGGGGCTCACTCTGCTGTCCTTTCCAGTAGCACAAGCCGGATCCGAGCTCTGGCAGCAATGGGTGTAGAGGGAAGAGGGTCCTTTTCCTATACGAAGCCAAAAGCAGAAGGGAGTCCAAAGGTGAGTGTGTGTCTGTTAGAAGGGTGGAACCGGAATGGGATTCGGGCTGTGGAGTGAGGCAGTTCTCCTGGCTGGCTGTTGAATCCATTTTGGGCAGAAAGGACGTGAGATGGCAAAGAAAGCACCAAAGCTAAAAAGTATCTGTCTAGACCAGCACCGTGTTTGGGATGTTGGGTCAGATGAGACCTCCTTGCCCCTCCTGTGCGTCCTCCTGCAGCCCTCAGAGCCCCTACTTGGGATTGGCTGGAACTAGAGCAAATCTCAAAGGGTTGGCAACAACTTGAAGAGGGCTTGAGAGAACAGCAGGATGATCTGAGGCCAGGAGAGCTGGCTTTGGGAGTGATTCTGGAGATTAGAGAGAGAAATGAACACTGAAGTTGAAGAGGTCAGAAAAGAGAAGCCTGGAATGGCTCTACTGTGAGAGCAGGCTGAGGTTCCTCCTTTCTGAAGAAGTGGTGATTAGGGAGGAGCAGGACCCACCAAATTGCAGGTAACCTGGAAAGGGATTGACTCTTTGCTGTCTTATTCGATACCACAACAAATGAAGGTACTGGGAGCCAGTTTCAAAGCTGAAGGGAGTGTTTCCCTGGGCAGCAGGTAGCAGCAGTCATTATCAAAAGGTTCTGTGAACACTTAAGGGCTTCCATGAGTTTTGTGAAGGTGAACAAAGAGAGCTGTAAGCACCTGGAAGAGGAATCCATCTAATAGGCAGCAACCACCTGTGGCTCGTGAAGTCACCCATGAATGATGGGAGCCCGTGACATTTGCTCACCCTTTCCTGACCCTTCCCCTGGCACCTGCCTTTGGCTGGTGTTGGTACAGGACTGTGGGCAAGACGAACCCCGTGCAGTTAAAGCCAGAAGAGAGCAATCCATGGGAATGACTTAAGAGGGGGCAGATGACTTTGCTGGCAGCTAAGCTCCGAGTCCAGACTGGTGCCTCTGACAGGTGCCACGTCAGGTGTGGGGAGAGCTCAGCAGGGAGAGGTGGGAGTGTGAGGTTTTGTGGGCAGCATCACTCCTCAGCTCACGGGATCCTCGAACCCCAAGGACACTCCTGAGTAAACAGGAGGCGAAGGGAGCAGTGTGCCTGCTGTGCACCCTTGAAGGCTGTTTGTTAGGATTCCTTTCGCAGTCAGGTCTGTCACGTTTGCTCTCCTCCCTCCACTGAGGGTGCTCAGTTGATGAAGCTCCTCTGTGTGCTCTCCTGTGCTAGAGAGAGCCTCTTCAGCTCTGTCCTCCTCTTCTTATCAGAGCACCAGTCCTGCCGTTGCCACGTATCATCTACAGAGAGCTCTTCCAGGTGGGATTGTGCTGATGGAGCTGGCCTTCCAGGTAAGAAAGAACAAGAAACAAAGTACGATCTCTGGGAGTTCAGGGATAGCCTTCAGAGGTGACTGAGTGAGGAGGGGGGCAGCAGGGACAGTTCCTGTCCTGCCTGTGGGACTGTGGATCAGCTGGAGGTGGCTCTGCAGGGCTCAGCAGCAAGAGTTGCCTGGAGAGAGGCTGGTAAAGGATGCGAGGCAGCTGAGCTCAGCTGTGTGTTGGCTGGGCTGGCTTGGGTCAGACAGGAGGGGAGACAAAACATGGAGCAAGAGTGTCTGAGCCCCAGCTCAGGGGATGAAGGCCAGGAGCTGTTCTCTTCCCAGGAGAGGCCCAAGGCCCTTGCTGTGCTCACGTGCTCTCTCCTCCAGGGCTATTACTTCTGTGTGAAGCAGTACGCGCTGGAGTGCTCGCGGATCCCCATGGGCCAGTCTGTGAACTCCCAGGTAACGGCTTTGCAGGCACAGCTGGTGCTCCTCGGGGAGTTTTTGGGGGAGGCAGGGGGGACAGAGTGGGCATTTCAGGTGTGGCAGGCTCTGGAAAGCTCTGCTCTCTCCTTGGGGTGTAAGAGCAGACCCACACAGAGCCTTCTGCAGCCGTGTCCCCTCTGCGATGTGCTGCTTGAGCTGAGAAAGAGGGTGGGAGGTTTGGCAGAAGGATGACTCTTGTCCTAGCTTAGGGAGCGAGCCACAGCACGCTGGGGAGGGATGGGAGCAATTCTGGCTGAGAAAGAAGCAGAAGGGGAACAGAGATCTTTGAACGTGGTTGTCTACCCTTTGCTGGAGGAGGTCACTTTCTGCACCATGAGCCCTGGTTCCTGATACCTCTGTGCCTTGCTCCACGACATCAAGGGGTTGCCTGCTCCCTTCTTTTTTGGTGTGTCAGGGTGTCTCTTGCCTGTCCCAAGGGCAGCGGGTGGCTGCCTAGAAGCCAGCCAGCCCCAGCCTGGCTGAGGCAGGAGGCATGCATGAGCACACTGCCCTTCCCAAGGTGGCTCTCTAGCAAAGCTGCATCTCATATCTGCCAAGAGTGGCTCTCCAAAGCTTAGAGCCTGCCAGGACCTCTCCTGGGGGTTTGCTGAGCCGTTCCTGGGAAGCCTGCATGCGCAGAGGACAGGGTTAGGAGGCTGCAGGTGGCACTGCAAGGAACATCCAGGCTCTCTCTGGCTGACTTGCTGCCTGGTTTTGCAATGGGAGGGGATGATCCTGGGAGCAGCAGGCGAGAAGCATGGGGCTTGCTGCAGGGGCCTGGCCAGCCTTCCCACACACTGGGACTAGTCCAGAGTTCCCCCAGGCGGGGCAGCTGAGCGGGGCCTTGTCTCTCTTCCCACTGGCTGTGCATCTCTCTCCATCAGGGCACTCTTGCAGGCAGAGCTCGCAGCAAGAGCTGCATGGGACCCAGCTCCATCTCTGAGTCCGCGGTACGTCCTCTCCTGCCGCTGCCCCGTCCATGCAGGGCTGCCCTGCCCTGCTCTGCTTCTGCCCAGCACCCAGCAGCTGCCCCTCTGCCAGTGCCCTCTGCCCCAGTGTGGGCAGCACAGCTTGGGAGGAGGAAGAGGAGGGGGTGGGCTGCAGGTGCTGGCGTGGGGGGCAGCGCTGTTTGTTGCTCTTGGCCCTGCCTGTGCCCGTGGGGAGCTCCAGGCTCCTGTGTGGGCTCACCCCAGCTCTGCAGGTTGCCCTCTGGCTCGTGGCAGCAGAAATGCAGGTGATGCAGAGAGCGAGGGCAGCCTGTTCTGCCTCCTGCCTGCTGCTTTTCCCTGCTTGCCCCACTTCTTAAGACGAAGGATTATGATGTGGGTCAACTGCCCAAAGGTGTCAGAGAGCCAAAAGATGCTTAAAACTCTGGGCTCCGGGAATGAGGGCAAGGCTGAGGCCTCCACCAGTGCTGTCCCCTGGCCCAGTAGCTGCAGTTGTGGTGGGAGCATGTCCAGAGATGGGTGTATGAGCGCTGGTGCTTCCCTGGTGAAGCAGCAGGACACTGTGCAGAGGTGGTAGCCGTGTGCCACAGGGGTCCTCTCCAGTCACAGCTGTGATACACAGGCCACTGCTGCATCTGGCAGCCAGCCCAGGTCCCTGCTTGTCACTGAGCACGGGACGTTACCAACTCTGCCCATCTCCGAGTCCAGCCTCTTCCTACAGGCTCCTGTGCTGCCTCCTGCTCTCCAGGGATTCAGGGAGTCAGTCTCTGCCTGTAGATCTGGAACTTGCCTGGGCTTCAGCCCCAATGTGTCCTGCATCTGCTCAGGGACCAGGCAGTGCAGAGCAGCACTAAGCCGAAAGGAGGCTGTATCCTCCTTCACAACCACGTGGCTTTCGGCTCAAGTGGGAGGACAAACCTCATGCCAAAAGGGAGACAGTGTCAATTAGCCTGTGCTGCTACTGGAGACCAGGAGTGGGCTCAAGCATGGGAGGAACTGCCAAGCCGGATCCCTTGAAGCCAGGCCCGCAGGTCTGCTCTTTGCACTGTTACACACCAGCTTCTCGTCTCCATCCTGCTCTGGCGTCACGACAGGGGTGGCTGCAGTGGCTCTGCCAACGCCTTTGCTGGCTGGCTGTCAGCAGGGCTTTGCAAGAGGGTGTGAGGTACCTGGTAACGTTCCTGCCTTGACTCCCTGTGCCCTCTGCAGCTCTCCATGCTCTTCACGGAGGAGTGCGACAAGGTGCGGGACCTCATGCACGTGCACTCGTTCAGCTACGACTTCCACTTGCGGATAGTGCACCAGTACCTGCTGGGTTCCCACATGACCCTGCGCCAGGGCTACCACCTCACCAGCTTCCTGGAGGATTTCATCGCCCACCACCCCGACATCCCCAAATTTGGCCGCAACCACGTTTTCCAAGGTGTGTAGCTCAGCGTGTGATCGGCCTGGGGCATGCTCACTAGCCCATAAACCTGACCTTTGGAGCAATCAGGGAGAGGGTGGCATGAGGGGCCCAGCTCCAGGGCAAATCCCTGCTGCCCTGTTGTAGCAGGTTGCTCTGGAGCTCTGTACCATGGGGCAGTTTGTAGGATGCTGCTCTGCCCGAGTGAGAGGCACTGAGCACCTCCTGTGATAGCAAACAGCGTCCTCTTCCACTAGGTGTGCTGGCCCTGCCCACCAACATGATCACTGCCCACCAGCTGTACAACTACATCGCTGACCACGCCAACACCTACCACATGAAACCCCTGCGCATGGCCCGGCTGGCCACGGGCAGCGACAACAAGAAAGGGCCGGCGGGTACAGAGCAGAATGAATATGCCCTGGTGTCCATCTGGAACAGGTGAGTGCCTCTGCTGCCAGTCCCTGGAGCTGCCGCAACTGGTGAGTGTCTCCCAGACCCACGGCGCAGGGTCTGTGCCCGTCTGCACCCATCTAAGGAGTCCTGCTGTGTTGGATTCCCTGTGCCAAATAACTCCGGTGTGACCTGGAGGATCACAGGGAGGTCTCGCTTCATACCCATGTGTTTTCCTCCCAGCTCGGGCTCCTACAAGGACTCTGAAGGTCTGCGTCATCACGATGACTTCGATGTGTCCCTCCTGGTGTGCCACAGCGCAGCCCCTTTCGAGGAGCAGAGCGAGGCCGAGAGGCGTATGCTCCGGTGAGCACTGGGATGCCTCCTGCCTGGGCTCTGGGAGAGACACCAGGCTCAGGGCTCGTGCAGGATCCTCGCAGGGAGGCAGGCGGTGTGGGGCCTGTCCTCACAGGGCAGGGAAGCCCCCTTTCCTGGCAGGGAGAGGGGAGCATTTGCAGCCCAGCTGAGAGGGGAGCAAGCCCTTCCTCGGGGTGACGAGCATCTCCTTGCCCTCAGCTTGCGTTTCTACGTCATCATGACGAGCCAGCGGGAGCTGTTTCCCCGGCTCACGGCCGACATGCGGCGCTTCAAGAAGCTGCCGCGCCTGCAGCGGGAAGCGCTGGAGCCCGTGCTGGGCCGGGAGGCTACGGAGCCAGAGCCAGGCCTGGGCCAGCAGCAGCCGGAGCAGCGGGAGCTGTGGCAGGACCCGGAGGACAGCAGCGAGTTCTACGCTGGTGGCACGCAAGTGAAACTGGGGCCGGGGCTCTTCTACACCTCCCCGCTCTTCCCTTTGCTGGCCTCCGAGGTGGCCTCGGCACAGAAGCAGCTCAGCAGCATGGTGCAGCTGGCCAAGTGCCACTGCCGCAGGGACAACTTATGGAAGCGCCTCTTCCTTCTGGAGCCTCTGGCCTCCGACAAGCTGAAGCTGGGCAAGCTCTCGCTGGTGGAGCTGGAGGAGCTGCTGGACGCCGTGCATGGAAAATCCATCGCCGATGTCGACCCCCAGCTGGTGAGCAGCAGGGATGGAGCCCTGGCACACAGCGGCTCGGCTCTGGGCATGGGACAGGGGCTGCAGGGCACGTCCCTTCCATTTTGGTGGGAAGGTAGAGGCGAGAACGTCACTCCCACAGGGAGGCTGCATGGATCTGCCTGTGGAGAATGAGTAGCCCCAGCCCTAGGTCAGCTTGCCTCAGTGGGCTGGGAGGGATGTGTGTCATGTGGGGTAGGAGGGCTGCTGTAGCATTATGGCTGATGCTGCCCGGGCCTAGAGAGAAGCTGAAATTGTCCCTTTTCCATGCCTGCAGGGATGCTTCCTCACCATGACAGTCTCCTGGTACCAGAGCCTCATCAAAGTGCTCCTGAGCCGCTTTCCCCAGAGCTGCCGCCACTTCCACAATGCTGAAACTGGCACCCAGTATCTGGTGAGACACGGCCCCTCACCCACCTGAGCCTCTCCCCAGCCCAGGGACCTGCCCACTGGGGTCTCTCACAGCCTGGCACATGCCATCAGGACAGCGTGGGGGCCATGGTGATGTTGCTGTCCACCCTGTCACTCTGTGTGTGTGTCCTGACTCTGTCATGCCACTCGTCCTGCACACCAGCACGGCCCTGGATGGGGGGCAGGGTGTTTGTATCCCTGGCCTGGGCTTGCACTGTCTCCTTCCCAATGTGTGCTGTGGCTCTCCTGACAGGTGGTGCTCAACCAGAAGTTCACAGATTGCTTCGTTCTCGTGTTCCTCGACTCCCACTCAGGGAAGACGGTAAGAACCTGGGAATGGAAGGGCAGCCACGTTGGCTCAGGCCAAGGGCCTGGCTGGGGTCATCTGGCAGCTGCCACTGGCAGGTGCCCGGGGAGAGAAGCAGAGCAGGTCAAGGAGCTTGTAACAGCTTTCCTAAGTACTGTCCCACCATCTGACAGCCTGTGGCTCAGGTCTGTCCTGAGACAGAGGCAGCCTTTGCATATATTTCATAGCCCTCTGTGGCTTTGTTCCCTTTGGTTAATTTCTGGTGTCTGTGGTTTGCCCTGACTTGCAGCTCCATGAGGCAGTTACAGCCTAGATGAAAAGCTACTTTGCTTGGCTTGTTTTTTTGAAGCTCCTTTCTGCTCTTGTCACATGATGCCCCTTTGTTCCTGTATTGTAAAGCAGTGAGCAGTTGATCCTCTTTTCCCTCACGGGCTTGCTTTGGGATCATGCTCTCAGCTGTCTGTCCTTCTGTGTTCGGTACAGAGCCAGATCAGCTGGGTCTGGCTGGGACCAGCACTGTCTGCTCCTTCTGCCTGGGCAGAGGGGGAAGGGGACCTGTGCTTTGAGGATCCCAGCAAACTTGCCTTGGCCTTTATTAGGCTTGGAAGCAAAACCCCTCTGCTTTCAGCTGTGCTCCCAGGCAGGGTGCAGGATAGGGCCCAGGGAACGCAGCGCACCTGAGGACAGGCGGGTTCTGTGAGATGCTTCAGCGCCCGTGGAAGCTTTTGCAGAGATCCCAGGGTAACTGAGCCCTTTGTAAACGAATCACGCTCCATCGTAAGAGCAGTTAAGGGAGATGGAAGAGGTGGTGCCTGCTGGAAGGCTGCTCCATGCCCACTGCCACCTGATGATGAAGAGTCCTTCCCTTTTTGTGCTGGAGCTGTTGCTGTGGCCAGTTCATGCCAGTGGTAGCTCAGAGCTAAGATGGCACTTCATTGTGCCTGGACCTGCTTCCTCCCTGCTCCCCCAGATTCACATCCGTGCCTGAAGGGGGCATTTTTGCTAACTCCATATTGCTCTGTTAAGCAAGCTGAGCTCTTAAGCCTCCTTTCCCTTTCCCAATGGCTTCATTGTCACTCAGAGCCCTTCAGGGCTCAGGTCTGCCCTGCAGATGCAGGTGTCTGGGGCTGCACCCAGGATCCCTGAGCAGTCTCAGCAGAGCCTCCTGTGATTAGCACTAAGGTTTGTCTCTCCTCCCCTGGTGCTTCTGGTACAGCCTAGGGTGGTATTTACCTTTTCACCATCACGTCTCCCTGGTCCTGGAGTCACCCAGTAGTTACTGATATGACACACCATACCCTCCATCACCTCTCCCAGTGGCTTTCATCCTTCGTGTTCCTTGCACTTAACATTCAGCCCGTTCCTCTGGCCTCTCACAACTCTTGGGCTTTTTGTTTTTGCATTATCCCAATCCTCTTTTGTATTAGTGCCTCAAATTTGATCAGCAGGCTGCTCATCTCTGTGCCAGACTCATTAAGGCCCAAAACTTAATGAGTCCCAAACCCCATCCTGCAGGAGCTCTATTGGTAACCTCTCTCCAGCCTCTGACATCCCCCTTCAGCACCACCAGCTTCACCCGAGAATTTGTGTGTTCATTCCCACCTTCTCAACTCACCTGCATTTCTCATGTGGCACTAGATCAAATCCTTCCTGAAGCTCGGATGAGATACCCCACGCTTCCTTTGTCTTAGAAACGTTACCTGATCAAAGACAACTGCAGCAGTAGCACATCACTCGAGTAACACCGACCTGCATCCTCCCCGTGGCTCTTGCCCTCAGCCTGCTCTGAAGCCTTGCACGCTGCCTGGAGTTCAGTCACTCTCTCTCTTCCCTCTTAAACGGTGCTGGTGCACTTGCTGCTTCGTGGTCACACAGCTGTCCTGATGGCTTTAAGAGTTTGCTGGCTGCTCCACGTGCTGTGCTTCGGCTCCAGAGAACACGCAGTGCCCGAGTCTCACCGCCGTGATGCTGAGCTCGGTGCACAGAGTCACTCATGTTTTCCTTCTGCTTCAGCTCCTGTGACCTTCTCTTCCAAACCCTGTTCTCTGTGCCCTTGCCCTGCTTTGCCAGTGCAGTCACTGGTGAGAACAGAGCAGCCAGCACTTCTTTTCAGGATCAGTTATTAGGTTTAGTCTCTTCTCCTTCCCCATTTCTTGCACTCCTGCTCTTTGCCTCAGAGGAAGACATTTCCCTGTAGTTTCCCCAGAAGCCCTGATTGCTGTGGAGGCAGCAGGGCTCCCTCCTCTCCCGAAGCTGCAGATGCAGGGGGGCTGGGACACCGTGAGTGGGCAAGTCCTTGCACCTCGCTTCCACCAGCAACATTGTGAGGAGGCTCAAGCACCTCTGTCACCAGAGGAGCCACTACCTCAGCTTCTGCCCGACACCAGCACCACGCTGCCTGTGCCCCTGGGGCTGCAGGCTGCTGGTCTGAATCCTGTGCCTCCTCTCCTTGCAGAGCCTCACCGTGGTTTTCCGGGAGCCGTTCCCCGTGCAGCCGCAGAACAGCGAGAGCCCTCTGCCCCAGCTCGTCTCCACCTACCACCACCTCGAGTCCGTTATCAACACGGCCTGCTTCAACCTCTGGACAGGCCTGCTCTAGCCCTGGGCACGAAGGGGCCGGGGCTGAGGGGCAGCAGCCCTGCCTGCCGCTGCGTGGGGTCCCGGGCTGTGCCCCTCTGCTGCTGGCTGGGGGTGGCTCTGCCCCTCACTGCACTGCCTGGGGTTGGAGTGGCGTGGCCTGACCTCGCAGCCGAGTGCAGGGGCAGGAGCGTGGCTGCAGCAGAGGGATGCTCAGGGCTGTGGCTTTGGGCTCTCCAGGGGAGTTGTGCCAGCCAGGAGCACACGCAGCAAAGGGCACGGGGCTGTGCCCTGCAGTGCTCCAGCTGCCCGGGGAAAAGAGTCCTGGGACTGCAGGGCCACGGGCAGGGAGGCAGCCAGCTTCTGGCCCTTGGCTTTCAGCAGGAGAGCACCAAAGAGGACAAGAAGGGTCAACTGGACCAGGGGAGGGTTTTGTGGAGATGTACATTAAAACCATTGCTGTTATCTGTGAAATAAACTGAACCCCGTGTCCCCTTATGTGCTGGAGGTGAGGATGTGGAAAGCCTCCCCCGGAGCTGCAAAGGCATCCCAGGCTTGAGGGCTGGCTGGGTTTGCACCAGTCTCATCCTTGCTCTGGAGCAGCCAGCACAGCATACCCCCATCAGCAGCTGTGAGCAGGCAGCCGCAAGCCTGGTGCCTGGGTTTGGGCAGCCTGGGCTGGGGCTGCTTGCTTCTGACATTCCCCTCTTGCAGGGTCAGGGCTGGGCCCTGGCAGCAGCCTTGAGAACTGCAGGACATTGGAAGCCCAGAGCCCTCTTACCACAGCTCTAGTTCTCCAGCTGGAGCTGGATTGGGACACCCCACCCCCTTTCCAAGGAATAAATCCCCCCCTGAGCAAAGGAGACTGAAAACCTGGGCAGCTGTGGACTGGAAGTGAAGGTGTGTACCTGAAGTCACCTCCAGTACCGCCCCAGCCATCACTACACTGATGGTACCGGAGTAGGCTCCAAGTGCTTGGGCAGACGCTAGAAGGGCCCAGGGAACTGAAATGGGACAAGGCTGCTCCTAATCTCGCTCCAGGACTCCTCTCACCCACCACTGTCCCTCAGAGACAGGACAGACATGCTCCTTGGTGAAGCCACTGCCTTTTATTGCCGTGGTGCCCTTGCTTTACTCTGCAGCCGTGCTGGTCCCCCCAGGCTGCAGCCCCCGGCTCTGCTGGTACGAACGCAGCCAGCCCAGGCCCTCCTGTGTGTCTCCTGCAGCAACAGAGCCCGGCTGAGCTCCAGCCAGGGCTCTGAGCCCCAGGCAGGGGCTCTGGTACCCGCTCCCTACCCGCCCCCAGGACCCGCCTGGCTTTGCCCAGCCCCAGCCTGCCGGTTGGTGCCGGGGGCTGCCTGCAGCCCCGCTCACCTTTGGGAGCGTACTCGCAGCCCACGTAGCCAGTGTAGCCAAGGGACTCCAGGAGATCAAAGATGTAGGAGAAGTTCAGCTCCCCAGGGCTGTCAGGCTCGTGCCGCCCCGGCACCTGCGCAATCTGGATGTGACCTAGGGAGGGAAGGGGTGAGGTTGTGCCCCGGGCAGCCCTGCCTGCAGCCTTCTCCAGGCATGAGACGAGGTGGCCCGAGAGCAGCCTCACACCCCCAGCCAGCCAGCCAGCCACAGCAGAGCGTGGGGCAGGAGGGCATCATCTCACAGCCACTCCTGCCCCACGGCCCCAGAGCTGCCCGTGTGGCTGCACCCCGTGTTACCAATGAGTGGGAAGTACGTCTCCAGGTTGCGTGACAAATTCCCATCCATGATCTGGCAGTGAAAAAGATCCTGGGGGAGAGGCAAGGAGGAGAGTGGTGCAGCTGTCCAGCGGTGAGGGGTCAAGGACGGCTGTGCTACAGCCACCGTCCCCCGCCACGTCCCCAGGAGGAGACAACAGGCCTAGAGAGCCCTGGAGAGCTGCGGAGGACAGACCCTGGAGAGCTTCAATGCTGACTCACCAGCTGCAGCTTCAGGTTGGGCCGTCCCACCTTCTCCAGGATGGCAGCAGCTAAGGGTGCAAGAAATGAGAGACCATCACTCCAAAAACCCCCCAGGCTGGAAGCTTCATGTGGTGAAGCCCCGGGACCCATCTTCATCAGCTGTGTGCTCCCTCAGCATCTCCCCGCAGCTGAAGCCTGTCAGACTTCGGGGATCCTTCTCTTCCCTTGAAGGAGATATCTGCCTTACCTTGGTGCGGGGTGTTCAGGTAGTAGCGAGGGTCGGTGATGCGGCTGTTAATAGGCTCCACCAGTCCCATCATGTCTTCCTGCAACGCAGAAGAGCATCCCGTCAGCTCTGCCCCGGGGAGCGCTGCTGCCCTGTGCCAGGCTGCTGGGGACCCAAGTACCCCCCAAGAGCTGTGTCTGCGGAGCGAGCCCCACTCCCTGCTTGCCTGGGCCAGGAGGTCTGCGGCGTATCGGAGATTCTCGATGAAGGTGGTTTCCATCTCAGCTGCCACCGCTGCCCGCTCCGTGCCACGGGGCACCCGCCCAGCCATCAGGTGGATCCTGCAGGCAGAGCCATCAGCCACAGGCAGCAGCTCCAGTTCCCTGAGCAGCTGCTCGGGTCTAATTCACCTTCCTCTGCCAATGGAAAATGTGCCTGGCTGGGGAAGCAGACACAGGAGGGGCAAGAGGAGCCCTGTGCCATGCAGGAGGCCTGACAGGCACCCGCGAGCTGCTGGACACCAAACACACCAACACACCATCCCCCCGACGCCTGCAAGGGCACATCTTTGAACTCCTCGCAGTGCTGGGCTACGCCAGCTGCCCGTGGAGCTCAGCTTCAGGCTGAAGCAAGGCTCCTCAGCAGCCGGCTGGGGAAGGCCAGCGGTGGAAATAAAAGCCTATCAACCTGTTATTGGAGTGCAAAAGGGTGTGGGCGAGCCCTGGCCTGCGTGGCCATAGCCTGGGTGGCCATAGCCTGGGTGGCCATAGTCTGCATGGCCCATAGCCTGCGTGGCCATAGCCTGTGTGGCCCATAGCCTGCGTGGCCATAGCCTGTGTGGCCCATAGCCTGCAGAGAGGCGCCCAGAGAGGCGCCGCGGTGCAAAGGGCGAGCGTGGCTTGGCAGCAGAGCTGGAACTGGAGCTGGAATGGGAGCGGGAGCTGGAGCAGGAGCTGGAGTGGGAGCTGGGATAGGAGCTGGGGCAGGAGCTGGAGCAGGAGCTGGGGCAGGAGCTGGAGCTGGAGCAGGAGCTGAAGCTGGAGCTGGGGCAGGAGCTGAAGCTGGAGCAGGAGCTGGGGCAGGAGCTGGGGCTGGAGCAGGAGCAGAAGCTGGAGCTGGGGCAGGAGCTGGAGCAGGAGCTGGAGTGGGAATGGGAGCAGCAGCGGGAGCTAGAGCTGGAGCAGGAGCTGGGGCA